>JAXQJV010000663.1:0-15564 GCA_037042255.1 Penicillium sp. PG106-07D
GGACCCCTCCGGCGGCTTCGGGCGCTTCGGTGGATTCGAGCGCCGCCAGGACTTTGGCTTCCCTGGTGGACTGCCCTTCCCAATTCCCTCTGGTATCCCTACCAGCCTGCCCTCTGGTTTCCCTGGCTTCGGTGGCTTCGGCGGTATTGACAAGCGTCACTTCCCTCGACCCAGTGGCTCGGCTCCCACTGGCTCTGCTTCCTCTCGCCCTACTCCTTCTCGTACTCCCACTGGTTTCCCCCAGCCCAGCGGCAGCTTCCCCAGTGCTTCTGGCGTTCCCCTTGGCTTCCCACCGTCCGGTGATGATTTCAGCCAAGCTTGAACTCCCTTCGTTACCTGAGCCAAGTGGTCTTCCCCGTCGGGTCCTGCTCCTGGGGGGCCTTTGCCGACTCGTCACATCAATGATATCATCAACATGGAACTTTATGTGGACAATCGGCTGCTGATTGCCGTGTGAGAACTGGCGGGCGGGTGACTGGCCCGTGATGTTCGTAAACTGCGAGCAGCACTGGATAGCAAATTGCTTTAGCTTTGGAGCATTTCTGGGGATTCCACACTACGATCAACAGGGTGCCAAATATTAGACATAGAAGGTCGAAGTTTTCTTAGAAGGACAAGGGCTGGCATCGGGTGTGTGAGCCCGCCACTGTCTATATTGTTACACGTATGCTCAACTTCCACCATTTATTGAACATGCGAATACACATTCATTTAATCGTGACGAATAGAAGAGCATCTCCATCATATCCTCAACCCCAATGAAGCTCCCCGCCTCTGGCTTAGCAAATCCGCCGCGGAGTTAGTCGATTCTGACAATGCCACTGTACCCAATCTGACAAAAGCAGGCTCCAAGTTATCGCGCGCTACGCTGCAATGGTACTACACAGCAGCCTAATTATGCAGCAAAAGCACGCCCGCAGACTTGGGTTTTAACTGGGATAAATTGCTAAAGGTAAGGGATTACTAAATTGACCGCCCCTCTGCATATTTTGACCCCCCTTCTGCCTAAAATTCCCTAGCCTTATCCTTTTCCTACTACTCTTTCGAACATTCTTTCGAATAGTCTACTACTTTAGCTCTTATAATTTGGTATTCTTCTTTATGTATAAAGGCTATAGATCCTTAGATGATATAGATAACACTAATAAGTAGACAAGAAAACGCGGTGAAGGGTGACTGGGGTGTCAAACTAGAGTTAACTATGCAAAAGGGGGTCAATTTAGTAAACGCCTAAAAATATCCCACTAATTTGACTGCATTAGGGAGGGTTACAGCGACCAGGGGGTGTAAATTTCCGTTAATTGTTTCTATTTTGGGGACTTACCTTCTTTACTGTTTAGCTGCAGGGTTGGAAGAAAAGTGTGCTAATTAAGGAACGCCAGAACGCCCATCTCTCCGCACTGCTGCAGCGTCCCGGCGCGAAGGCACTCTTGCGATTGGCTTTGTCCACCCCACGGCTGGGTTGGTATTGCGCTTCCCGCAGCTCGTGCAGCTCTCCCGATGCCTCATGTCATGCACGTCGGAAGGTCTAAAAGATGCACGGTCTGGCGATCAAGCTTTATATGAGGGCGCCTCCCGTTGACATGAAGCTCATACGAATTCTGCGCGGACTGGTCATCTGCCATCGTTCGGTCCCTGGCTGGTATCAGGAGAGGAAGATTGTGCCGGGATTGCGCCGTCTTCATTTGTTTGACTCTCTTGTGCCCTGTTCAACTCGTCATTGACAGCTGCGCTGTACCCAGGTAGCCCTGGCCATTGGCTGCTGACCCCTCCACCAACCTTCCAGACCCCTGTTCGTCTCGATCCTGGCCGTGTCCAATCCGAGCTGGACCTGCTAGTTTGTGTTGGTTGTCGTGTGCCCTGGATGCAAGCCATCGGCAGATCCCCTGACGTGAAAGCCCACAATCTACTCGTGTCTCCGCAGCCTTGGTGATCCTTGGAGGTACCCATCTGTGTCAGCTCGCCCGGGGTTGATGTCGCATCACTTGAAAAAAGACATTGGCATCTCGGGTGCCCCTCACTGGGTCTAGTTCCTCTATTTCTTCTACTCGTTCCCCACCACATTTGAATGTCAGCTGTCGCACCTGCTCGGAGTTCTGTACACCACTGGACACTCCACAGTCAGCATGGCAGGAATCGCCAACAAGCCTATGGCTATCTTTCGCCGTCCCGAATCACCCAAACCCCTCCATGCTCGATGGGGGGACGTGGCTATCTCGGTGCCCACAGATGGCTCATGGAACCAATATGATAACCCTCATCGTCCACCTCCAGAGCGACAATCCTACGGGCCTGGGTTCGTGCCTGACTGTTCACCGTCAGACCGAGGCCACGACGCTCTAGGCAGCAATCCTACAAAAGAACCACTGGCCATGAGCAGTGACCAAGTCAACAAAAGTTCCTCAACGGATAGAGCCGCCGGCATATCACGACGGAACTCACTCTCTTTGGGAGGGCTGCGCCCTACCAGATTATCCGTACGCCTAGCATCTAGGCCAAAACATCTTCGAGGCGAACCTTCGCTAGAACGTGCGAGCCATTATGCAGAGCACAAGAAGCCGGAGTTTGCCTACAAGCCAATCCACCAAAACTACCCGGCCGAGATCTCTGAAAAAACCGAGCGACCGCCCCATCGCTATCGGTACATTCCCACGAACGGGCGCTATCTCGAGGATATTCCATCTCCTCGAAGCCCAAGGAGCCAATCAGCCACATCTTTCCGCAGCTCGCATTCTCGGCGAGACTCATTCACAGAGTCTCTAGAGTCCCAGGAGCGAGAGCGAGAGCGTGAGCGAGAGCGTGGTCGCAAACAAGCGAGGCTCAACTCGCGACAGAGTTACTACCCAGAAGATGACCGTCAGAGTGCGCGATCGAGCATCGCCGGTAGCTCTGATGGCTCTGGGGCAGGGTCTAGACTGAGCTTTGGCTTGCCGCCGAGGCGTAGGACTTCGCCGTTCGTCGCGGCTGATCGGAAGAGGTCGTCGTCTTTGAAGCCGATGACTCTGGCGATGGTTCCTGACCCCGAGGACCTTTATGAGTGATGGATATTGCTTTATGGGATTTTACGATTTATGTTGGGCATGAATTGCCCCACGAGTCCTCAACGGCTACTTAACCATTGCGCGGAGTTTTTATTTGGCATTGACGGCGTCTGGAACTTCAACGGCGTTTTTGGTTTACTTCCATTTAATCACACTACCACAGATTGGAACCATTTCTATTTAGCCTGATAAATTTATCTTTCAACAGTAGATAAGATAAGAGCCACAATGCTGTGTCGGATACTCCCTCCCTTCCAGCGAACATGCTTGGCGCATTGACGTCAGTCTGATTCACCTTTCCAGTCGCAGGTCTGGGCGTTCCACTCTTGATCTTTCAGGGCACACAGTACTGCGCAATCATTCCTCTAGACCTCAAATGCCAGGCGCTAATTCAATTGGTGGGCTGTAACTCCATTGACGTGCTGACAGCTCTGTCGAAAGAGGTCGTATTCTTGACCCCACCCCGGCAAGATCCAGGCTACGCGTGTTCACGATGACGGCATTGACGGGGTCTTTTGAGGATGGATTTCTACGTTTTGTTATCTTTCTTTGTATTTTAGGACATCAATCTCCCCATTGAAAAGAAAAAGCACTACTGTTGTTATCGAAGACTCGCGGTCTCTGCATCCATCGAGCCGTTACTTATTCACACCTACTCGTCGACCATGGCAGACGCGGTGGTCCAACTGCGGTGCGGCGTCAAGGTACGTGCAATTATTCGGGCTCTGACTCGAGTTGAAGAAAATTGCTGATAACCTTGATGCAGAATGACGATTGGGGAAAGAAAGGAAAAGACTCAATTGTCGCCCAACTCTGGTCGAAAACGCCCGGGAATGCTGGAATCGATGAGTCCAAGACCTACTCCGAGGTGGGCCTTTTGCATTTGACACTTTCAAAACACAATGAGAGGCCTAATGTGTTATCTAGATGTGGATGGGTACCTATCCATCGAATCCGTCCTACCTCTTGTCTACAGGTGAACAGCTGGGAGACTACATCAAGAAGAACCCGCAGCTGGTGGGCAAGTCAGTCCTGGACCGATGGGGACCCGAAATCCCATTCTTGCCCAAGGTAAGAGCAAAAAATCCTCACAAAATCCGTTCATGGCCTAACACAGCTATCCAGATCCTCTCCTTCTCCAAAGCGCTCCCTCTCCAGATCCACCCCGACCTGAAACTCGCCGAGAAACTTCACAAGGAGGACCCAAAGAAATTTGGCGACAGAAACCACAAGCCCGAAATCGCCGTCGCCCTCTCCAAGTTTGAGCTCTTCGCCGGCTGGAAACCACTCAAAGCAATCCAAGCTCTATTCAAACTGAAACCCCTCGAGTGCTTCGTCCCCAACAACTTAACCACCTTCGACGACGAGGCCCTACGAAGAGTATGCATGAATCTACTCAGCGCACCCCCAGACGAAGTCGCCACGACAATCAAGGAACTACAAAACCTCCCGCAGTCGCAATTTGGCTCGGAGCCCTACATCCCAGGCCTTCTAGACCGCCTGAGCAAGCAATACACTCCGTCCGACAACGGCAACCTCGTCGCTGCCCTGCTTATGAACTATCTCACTCTCGGCCCAGGGGACTCCGTCTTCGTACCCGCAGACAGTATCCACGCCTACCTGGAAGGTGACATCGTCGAGTGTATGGCCCGCTCCGACAACGTAATCAACACGGGCTTCTGCCCCCCCGCTCAGCGCGACAGCGTCCAGTTATTCGGGCAAGCGCTCACCTTCGCCCCGCATGATGCCCAGGAGGCGCTGTTACCCCGGCGCAAGAGCGATAAGGGCATACAGGGCCGGACGGATGTGTATGCGCCGCCGATTAGCGAGTTCAATGTGCTTGTGACGACGCTGGGCGCGGGGGAGACGGAGACGCACAAGGCGATTTTGGGCCCGAGTTTGATGATTGTTACAAAGGGGTGTGGGTCGATGAAGATCCCTGGGGATACCACAATGGAGTTGAAGGAGGGATTTGTTTTTTTTGTGGGACAGGGTGTCGCGCTAGATTTTGCGACGGAGAAGGGGTTGGCGGTTTACCGCGCGTATGCGGAGTAGGAGGGGTTTCCGGGTGGAAGGGCGTTTGTTCTATGGGAGATTAGAAGAAAGAGGGATCTAGGAGGTGCTTGTTCAAGGCGTTGCACAGTGTCTTCAAAGCCGCCTTGACCTGATTCTTGGTTTGTTTGTGGCTTGCTAAAGTGTCGTAGATAGGGTGGATGGTCTAGACTGAAGCAGTATGGAGTGTGCATGGATAGAATGGATCACAATTGAAATCAAACACTTTTTCTTTGTTCGAGCAAAGAGGCATTATTCCTTCGTCTAAAGTCTGCATTGCAAAACATGCTACGACAGTCTATTGTGCCTACGAACCTGTGGCATCCATTTCTACAGCGCTCCGACTTTCCGGTCCATAAGGGTGAAGTACAGATGCAACCAAACAAGTGTTGATTGCCGATCTCTGCTTCACCATTCAATGCCTGTGTTGCTGCTTTGATAAATCTATGGATAAACAGACATCACTGGATGTAGTGCTGGTGTTGGAATTGATGTTGGTTTTTCAAAAGTCCTCGATTTGACCGTTTGCTCGAAGGCGCTTACCACTGACCACTCACAGCACCGTGGGAGTGTTGGTTCTGCAAGGCGTATCGATGTGATTTGGCCCGCTGCAGCTTGGGCGCTATTTAGTTAACTCCATTATTCCTTTGAAAGGTCTGGCCATGGCCTCAAAGGCTAGCTGGGTTAGCGCGATGCACGTAGCTGTGCGCGATGAGCTGGCACCCATTAGGACGAAATGTGAGCTAATTATGGTACATTATGGGCGTCTCTGGCTCTTTGAGGCTTCAAGATCTAACAATAGTCTGTTAATTAGATTCGAATTGATACTATCTTTACCTCCAATTCTCGGTTAACTTTGCTATCTTTACCCCATTTGGGCGGGGTTGATAGAGTCGTCTCAAAATATCTCCACCTGAAACAGGGTCCCTATGTCCGAGTCAAAGCTTCGCGCTTGAAGGAGAGGCGGCTCTCGGTAGAGCCTTGTGGGCTTACAAGGCTTATAAGGCTTAGAGTTGCACGAGAATCTGAAATTCTTCTCTCTGTCTCCGAGGGTTTTGGGGCTCAACCTTGTCGGCCAACTATATCGAGGCCCAAAGGCTAAAGCGAGTCTGGTGGGCATGGGGATTCAAGTGATTCCGCATTAATTTGTTGCGCCAATTTGGAGTGACTTGCTTCCCAAATGCCCCCCTGCCCTGATGATAGCCGACTGTGACGACCATCTGCATTGAACCAGCGACTAGCTTCATTTTACCAGGGGTGATTGTTTGTGTCTCGCTTCATCTCGCCAACGGACCGGGAAATGAGAAAAGTTCCGACATTCAATCACACGATCTGCCGACCAACCTCTCCTCTAGAACGAGCTTGATTGGCGTGTTCGCTGCGAGAATCTCAAATCCTTGCCAGTAGGTTCGCCCGCAGTTTATCTAGCGGCCAAGGGTGCATCGGGGAAGTCGAGTTGACAAGCGAATCACGCACGCTAACCCATCGCTCCAACCCGACAGTGACGGGCGGTCTTTTACACCTTTTCTCTCGCAAAGAGCGAGCGAAGCGAAAGCAACAGAGTCAAGCAGCCGAGCAACTAGCGCCACTCGAGGTACCTCCGGCGTACAGATCCGACTTCTATGAACCGCCCAATGGCCCCCGCTCTACACATCCCCGGCCGCTATCCTCCTTCGCTCCGGACTATACTCGCCAGGCCCACTCGGGCCAGCATAATCCCCATCCGGGCTATTATCCCCACCAGGCTGGCAGCTATGCCAACCAACATGGGCACTATACACACCAACAGCCGTATCAGCACCTAAATCAGCACCCGCAGCAGCTCCCTCGAGCATCCTTTGATGTCTCCCGGTATCCAGCCCTGCCAACCTACGACCCGTCAAAGTACCAACCCATTCGACCGTCTCTTACACCGACGGCCGATCGCTTCGCCTTTCACTACCCTAATGCCAGGGGTCAAACATCCCGACTGAGCGAGGTGCACTATAACGATGCGCGACCCTCGTCGATCTACTTCCAGCCGCCCCCGGCCCCGGACTTAAGCTCCGCACCACCAATGCCCCAGCGGAGAATGGCCGCGCACGCTCGAACTCAGTCGATCATGCCAGTGACTTCCGGCGCCTCGGCCGAGCAGCGCTCGTCCAGATCGAGTGATGGGAGAGAACGGAGCGTTTCTGAACCAATGCCTGCGGGTGCTGGACAGGGAAGGGGGCTACGACGGCCTAAACCGAAGCTTTCGCGTCTGATTACAAACTTCGGCTAAAGAGAGAAGGGGAAAAGAGAGAAAAAGGGTTGAAATAATAATCATTGCGATGAAACCTTTCTTTTTCCTTTTTTTTTTTCCCACAATCTTTTATTTTCTTCTTGATCCTTGTCAAAGGATGACTGACGATTGAGCTTGGTTGCGGAAACAATTTTCCATTTCGGCTATGACTGTCATGAACAGCGAGGCGCATGGTGTTTTTGGGACCTTGGCTTTTTTTTCACTAGTTGGAGAGATATTTGGAATTAATTTATTTGACTGGATCAAAAGAAAGGAGAATTATGAGACGAGTGTTAATTGTCCGAGGTATTCCCCTCATAGGCGCAGGATAGCGTTGACGCGATGTAACCCGTATAGTTCTTGAACTTTTGATTATCGTTTTCTTCGATCTCTGAAAGATTTCGTATCCGCGCTCGTACAGATGACCAGCAAACCGTTGTGAAGTATCCACGGAAACCTGGTCCCTGACATCTGTTCAACCCGTTTTTTTAATCTTTGGAATGCAGGAGCAAATGGGTCGAGATCGAGATCAGCAAACAGGCGCCCTTGGCCTGCGCCCTCCCGCACTGTCGATCATGCGCGGCCAACTTTCTCTCCAACACCTCCGCCGCCTCGCTGATCCAAAAATCACGGCCCCAATAATTCTTGTTGAATCAGCCATTCAGCGATTTTGGGGCTGGCCGACTCGCAGGATGCCTTGCCCCGCTTTACACCGTTCCGGTGTTCCCTCTAGGCTGCTAGTCCTTTCGTCTGGCGTGTACAGATAAGCTTGGGCCATGATGTACACCCGCCACGAGGGTCAACGGGACGGTCAACCTTGTTGGATTCCGAACCAAGATCAAAGCCACCCATAACCCAGGCTTCCAAGGCTCTCTGACCCCCCTCAAGGGCCAAAGCCCAATCGTCAGGATGTACTCCGTGCTTGACTCGTCTTTCCTACCGGCAAAACTCGCTGAGCTCGCTCCATGCGCCCTGCCTTAACTCCATGATCTCCACTAGCGGGTTCGAAATCCTCCCCGATGCAGGGATCGGAATGTGTCATAATGAAACGCATATCCTTTTTGTTAATCTTGACGATGGGGACATCGTCTAACCCCTCATTTGATCCCTGCTCCTCCTAGTGGCTTTTCTGCCCGCTCCTACCAGAGAGAGCCTCCCGGTACATGGAAGCGACAGTGGATGGTCAGGCGGGGAGTCTGCCTGTCGACAGGGCTCATCAGATTGTGGTTGCACTAACACCCCCGGCAAACAGGGGTATGAAGAAGAAATAAAGGCCAATGCTTTTTGATCGATCCAATAGCTCCTCCGTTACTCGACGATAATCCGTCCGTCTTCCCCATTCAGTGCTTTCCGCTCCTAGTCGTGCGCAGGCGCAGATCCCACAACAAGCGCCATGCCAAGCCGACGGCGGACGACGTGCATCGATACTATGCGCAACGTATGCCTGACTCGCCATCGACTCTGTCATGTCGACTGCACGTCCTGCGCCGCAAAAGTTGCAACTGACTTCTGCCCATGCTCACACGAACCGGGAGACCTGACCAGGGTGCCCATTACGATGGGGCCGCCGCCTCGCTGCAAGCCCTTTTGGCTGCCCCTAAATTTCTTGTCCCATTTTCTTCCATTTTCTTCGCTTTTGCACCCTCGAGCACGTACTGTAGTGACAATTTACCCCTCTTAGCCTGCAACTGCGTACCAATACCTGCAGTCCTCGGGGAATCCCACTCCAACCCAACCTGGCCGCCCGCTAGGCTTTCTTGCCCGGTCATACTTTCGCGCTTGCGGTTCGCTCCCTGATACTTGCTCCTGGCTGAAGCGCTGTTGACTGTGCTGGACTCGCATCGTCTTCATCCCAAGTGGCTCTTTCGGGGCCACCGCCAGAGGGGTTGAACCGTTGTGTCGGGCCCCCAACGCGAGTCTGTCTCATCGTTTGCAGATTGTTTTCAAATTTCCAACATCAACACTGAACCCTTCCAGAAGATCTTTTCCTCTTCTTGGTGAATGTACAGACATGTGGCGGGGGTATAGTGTCTCTTCACGGTCTCGGTTTCCACTGATATAACATCAACACATGCGAGCGCGACCTCGTTGAACTTGGTTCCTTTTGACCATCCTTCACTTCCCAGGTTCTGACTTGGTTGTGGTATTCTAAAACAAAAGTCGAAGACTCTTACACGGGATCTGGATCAGCCTGGAGATGAGCACCGGATTAGGGCGTGGCCAGTCCTCCCCGTGAACCAGTCTCCGACGACCCTGAGATTAGAACGTCGACACAAAAGCACTCTGCACTCCTGGGCCTCCCTCGATGGGAAACCCGTTCACGGTCATGGCGAGCCTCATGAAGAAGTTTAGGAGGAAGCGCAGGCTGTCGTCCGAGCTGGATACCCGCTGGGGCGATCCATCCATCAGTTATCCAAACCAAGGGTCCTGGAACCAGTGGGATCAAGCGTCTGGGTTCGTTGCAAACGCTTCAACGGGGTCTCCCCGGATTATACAAACGCAGGAGACGCGGCACTACATTCCTTCAGAGTTGAGCCCATCTCAAAACCCGGGAGCATCGAGCGACTCTGGCTATCAAAGTTTCAGTGCCCGAGAGGACCATACTCATGTGCCCTCAGCGATCCCCAAGGGATACTTCGACGAGAACATACGGCATCGGGCCGAAAAAAGCCAAAGGCCCGCTGTGAAAGGGCTCGGCATCGATGGAACTACGCCTAGCACAGGCAGCACACACGGACACACGCCTGCAGATGACTCATGCGATGAAGATGACGAGCAAGGAGAAGAAGAAGAACGAGATACTTTCAGAGACCCAGGAGGAGGCCTGGTCTTTCGTAACCCAACAATGGGGGATTCATTGCGATATTCCCCACGAGAGAATCAAGACCCTTATTTTGACCGCGCCGCCAAATCACCCCCGCTGTCGGTCACTCAACGCATGCGTCGCTTGAGCCAGCAGAGCTCCACAACTGAGCCAGCTTCGTCTGTCGCGGGAACCGCCAGCTCTCGACGGACCAGCTATACTGCGGCGTCGTCCGTGTCGGCACCGTCACTCCCGCCTGATACGCCGCGATTTGCATTCCACACCGGGCAGCCTGCATATGAGAAACGATCTGCTCCTCGTCCAAGGCTCCGGGAACCCGAACCCGTGGCTCGGCAGGAGATGGTGCCGTCCTACGATGAACTCTATGGTTGATGGGTGATGGGGGACGTTTTTCTTTTGCATTAATTCTATCATTTGTTTCTTTCGCGACCTAGAGACTGTTTTGCTTAAGTTTGTGGGTGGCAGGGTTGTGATTCTGTTAGTTTGGCTTTGATTTTGTGATATGGCAAACCTTGAGGCTCTATGGCTTCCTTGGAGGATACTGTATTCTCTCCAATGATTTTTGAATCTCCTTGTATCGAATTTGTTCCTGAACTCAATCCTTTTTTTTTTTTTTTTACTGTTGGCCATCCACATCATTCAGCAATCCAGGCAGAGCTCTAGGTTCCTTGGTAGAGTAGAATTGGCGCCGCTTGCCGTTCTCCACTTTGCTCTGTTGACACTCCACTCTACGATCTATACTTCCAACATGAAGACCAACTATCCCATCCTTACCAGTCCGAATCACCACCAAAACCATCAGACCACCTTCGCCAGAGTGACTGACATCCGCCTCAAAAAGAGCCTAGCAAAACCTACAGCCAGTCTGCCACCGGATAAGTGGCACAGAGAGAAGAGGGGCTAACACCAGCACTACTAACGGTAACAGGGCTACAGCGAACACCCGCCCGGTCCATGCAGCTTATGCACATCGAGTCACAGTCACAACCGCTCATCACCCCAATCACCCTCGCACTCTCGTCACACTCGTCACCTCTCTGCAGCCTCCACTCTGCAGCCACGATGAGCGATCCTGCATCTCCCACCAACCATTGCTTGGCTGCCCGTCGCACCTCCCCCAGCCTCTCGCCGACGAGCTTTAAGCGCCCACGCTGACCACCCTGGCCAGTCGCGGTGTGATTCGACGGGAACATCGCCCCCTCTTCCTCCCCATTCCAAGGCAAGCTAAAGTGCTGAAGGTGCTGGTGTCTCCTCATCTGCATATTTCTCGCGCTATTATCTTTCCGTACTTTCTTCCCAGACAGTGCCCTCTCCACCTTGAATATCCTACCCGGTGACGGCCCCTGGGTGACCTGCCAGACCACTGAAAAAAGAAGCTTCTCCTCCCGAACTGGAGTTTCTCCTGCGTCGTTCTGTCCGAACTTGCATTGAAGCTCTTACTGTACCCATGAGAGCCTGATCGCCATATTTCGGCGCTAGGCCTCAATCCTTCATCTGCCCTTCCCATTCCGTCATTGTCTTGTCTTGCGTCGCAGAGAGAAGCAGTACCGTTGTTGTCGGGTAGATACTGCCCACGTCTCATCCATAATGCCTGAGTCGTGGGGCCATGGTTCCCGATCTCCCAAGAAGCAGCTGGCAATCGCCCTCACGGTACTGACCAGCAATCTTGTACCGGTCGCCTCTGGACTGAGAACGACGGGCGGATCACCATGTGCCAGTATCTGCAATAAGGTATCCACAAATACCACCGCGGCAGAAATTGTCTGTTTAGACAATCAATATGGCGATTCCAAGGGAAAGTCCTTTGAAGACTGCATCAGCTGTCAGTTGGAGAGTTCCTATGTAGATCGGTTGAGCGGCGAGACAGATGTAAACTGGGGACTTTGTAAGTCGATCGCAAGAACATTGCGAGGTTGGCGCAGATGACTGATTCGAATGATCCAAGATAACCTGCGATATGCATTCACAACCTGTGTCTTCGGATTCCCCCAGTCAGCGGCGAATATTTCCACCCCGTGCACTGTCGGCTGTGGCGGAATCCAAAATGCCGTTGAAGTCGATATCCTCAATCCCAGCGCGAACAACTTTGACGACTGGTGCGGGGCAACTGGCTTTGCCGACAATGTGATTAATGACTGCGAGTTCTGCTACAACCTGACCTACCGACAGACGAATCCGCAAGTGTATATGGCAAACTGTGAGTATATCCCATCTCTGCAGCGTTAGCAGGTGGGCACAGCTGACTATTTGTCAAATCCAGTCCTTGAATCCATCCGGTACAATTGCCACTTCAAGACCGGTGTTGGTCTTGCCTTTGACATCGCTCCATCGCGTATTTTCACCGAGACCCTTCTCCCGTCGAGCATGTCCCTCCCCTCTCCCACTTCATCCAACGGCCCAGGCGTAAATTTGGGCGTCGTCATCGCCCTACCCATCCTGGGCTTCATAATCGTCGTCTGCAGCCTGGGCACCTGTTGCTTCTTCTTCATCCGCTGGCGGCGCAAGTCCGTTGGCCGCGGCCGCTACCATGACCACCTATACGCCCGCTGGAACGATACCTCCATCAGCACACCCCAGCAGGTGCAAGGCGGTTGGGGCTCACCACAGCAGATGCATGCTGCTGGATACAGCACGTATCAGTACGGCCCGGGCTTTGGATTCACGGATGACGTTCACAACCAGGCAGGTGGGTATGGGCATGAGTACTCCAAAACTCAGTACTCGTACGAGCTCACGGAGACATCGCCGTCGAATTACCACCCCACGCCGCAGATGGGCGCACATGGCTTTTCGCCTGACCGGAAAGATCCATACTCGGATGAGATCACGCAGTCGCCTCCACCGCCGGCGCCGTATGTGTCGACGCATATGGGGTATGGAGACTTTGAGCCGGATAAGAAGCACCCTCTGTAAGACGGTGGATATATTCTGATTAGATTGTGAAAAAGTGTTCTGTCTTTGGTCAGCGAGAGTGTTGTTGGGCTTGCTACTTGCAGCATGTATCAAGGAGATACACGCCCTAGTTAATATTGTGATGAATTGGGACGGGGACGCTGGGGTCGTGTACTTACCCACCGTGGTGACGTCTACCGGCGTTGTGAGTTCTGGTTCTGGCTCGTTTGAGTGGACTACTGTTATATCCTCTCCATATCGCGATACCACATTTTTCAATTCTATTTGGTTAGTTCAGCGAGGCATAGAAAGCCAGGTAGCCTAGTCCAAACATCATTTGAGAATGGATCCCTCCAACAACTCGTCGGGTCAAGTGTCGCTCAAGGATAGTAAACAAACCAACTCCCAGCGAGATCCGTCCGACAAACATAAACCTATTTATTCCACCCCCTTCCCCCTCCTCATATCCCCATCCATCCAAAAATAAATCACCAGATCAAACTAACCGACTAGTCCACCCCAAAAATAACCCCCCAGGATCGGCTAATCTACCCCGACGTGCGGGATAAGGGACTCCGAGTCCCGGGCCAGCGACGCGATTGGCTGGGCGTGGAGTATCTCCGTTTCAGTAAGCACTGCCAAGGAAGGATCGGGGGGTCTTAGGGTGTGGGCTTTGGTGTTTGACTTATAGAGAATTGGAGATGGGAGGTGTTTATTTTTGGGGGCGGGATGGAATCGATGGATGGGCATTGGGGGTTGTGTATGTATGTGCTTGTTCAGATTGTTGGAGCCCTATGGATGGCATTTTGGTTAAGGGGATATTGGGCTCATTCTTGGTATCAATTCTACTTTTGTGGGAGTTGAATGGAGGGTCGCTTCTAGCTTGTAATCAGGGCTTTGCATGGTGTCTTGCTGTGTGGAAGAGACTAAGCTTCGTTTCCGACGATTGATCTGGTAGCTCCTCTCGTCTTCGCTTCCGGAGAGAAGTCATGACGATTACCGTCAGAGTGGTAAATGTGAGTGAAATACGGCACCGCCATCTTTGCACCGCTTGATAGGAGTCTTTCAATTCTATAGTAGAGGACTGGGCAGGGCATCTCTGCCTCGTCAACAACACTTGCATCTTACAATAGCACTAGGCTCGCCACCACTTATCCACTAGTTACTAGCGTCTCCTATACCTATCTAAATGTACATCATTTCCCATAATCCGGTCTTCAATCTCTGTATATACTTTGGTGAGGCATCTTGTACGACCTGTGGACCACGTATACCATGAGCTGCCATAATGCGAAGATGGATCATTCCCGAGGTGGACTCTGCACCAGCCCCTGGTGGGAGGATTGACCTCGCACACCCAGCGAAATAGATGGATTCCATTTCTCAATCCATGATTATTGGAACAATATAGGTCGCCGTGAACCGGAGCGGGCCTTGTCATACGTGCGTCTGAGAGATGAAGGGGCTTTTTGCTGTTTTTGCAGGTAGGTTGACTCTGCGAAGACGGACCGCAAGGTTCCAGGCGGATATTGACCACACAGAGATATTTGCACGTTTCGAATCCCGTGGAGTCGCACTTTCATTAATTATTTACGCTGACTCCTATGGTTTCCTGTCGACAAGGTCTTTTTCGTATCAATAAAGAGCCATGGAGGGATTGATGCACTAGCATCTCCGGAGTGTGTTTCTCCCGGGCAGCTCCCGATACCCGAGGCGAACATCTCTGGCTTCATCAATCACATTGTCTTTAATATCCGGTGCTTTCTTATCAATGCTTCTATATCATTTGCCCAATGATGTACTACTGTGGAATATTTTATGTGGTCTAAAGCAGGGCTCAACAAGAATCTAGAAGCCTCGATACGTTGATCTACCCGTTCTTCGACCAAGTCACCTCCACAGTTTAGGTCGTGAACGCAAAGGATCCAAGAAGGGAGCAAACGTTGGCTCTGTATTGCCAGTGCCCCATTACCGATGTCATTAAGACTACATGCAAAACTCCAGCCGGTTATGCGTCAAACCTTTTGGGCTAATTCTTTTCCGGTCTTCAAGTCTATTCTTCTTCTCTATACATCCTCCCTTCCCAACCCCCGATGGCTCTTCCACATCCGCCCTTCGTTTTGCGTTTGAAACCTTTCTCAAGGTATTATGTTCTTCGCGTGGGCGTTGGCCTCGTGTCTCTCCCTGCCATAGCAAAAGCTATCTTGAAGCTATGTCTGCCAACCTGCCCCTCTCGCTCTCTGCGTCACAACATCCTTCTCATTCATCATTC
The DNA here is from genome assembly GCA_037042255.1 of Penicillium sp. PG106-07D. Lineage (NCBI taxonomy): Eukaryota > Fungi > Ascomycota > Eurotiomycetes > Eurotiales > Aspergillaceae > Penicillium > Penicillium sp. PG106-07D. The sequence continues at coordinate 15,345 of JAXQJV010000663.1, forward strand.
CTACGCGTCGTCTTAAATCCTTGGTGTGCCGTCCTGGCAGCCTACAGATTTCACGTATCTGACCCTGTCTATTACAAGCACGCTTCATCGCCATGTCCTCCAACGCACCCGAAAGACCACGCAACAGGCCGCCACTCTCGCTCGATCGACGAAAGGAGTAAGCGACTCGCGAATAACCGAGTCACGAGCTGAAGCACCCATATCCTTTGAAGTGTCACAG
>JAXQJV010000664.1:0-15650 GCA_037042255.1 Penicillium sp. PG106-07D
ATCAATAGCGCTTCGGGGTCGATATATTACCATATATTCCACATCGTTACTTATATCTTTACTAATACGTACTAAGGAACCCAATCGTTAGGGGTCCTAAGGTTGATTATTTGCTAGTTAGTCTCAGCTATAGCGAAGGATAAAGATAAAGGATAATAAAAGATAGGACGAAAGGTCTTGACTAAGCAAGATAATACAGTCGGAGATTAGACCAAAGGATAGAAAAATATGATAAAATCTTTAGTTAGAACAGATTCGGGCTCATAACTATTAGACTTCGTAGTGCTTCTAGGTAAGAAGTAAGAAGCAATAAAGTCCGCTAAGTTGCCGGTGTCACGTGGCGAAGATACGTGAGGGCAGTCAGCATAAAGGATACTAAGGTATGAAGATTCCACTAAAGGTAAAGATAAGATAAATAGCTCTAGGTGGTCTAGTAGCTAACAGAGTAGTAAAGACTAAGATAAGGGAGACTTAAATAAGTAGAGATCTTACAGATTGACTAAGGTAGATTCAACTGCGTAGTGAGATTCGACTAAGATTCAACTAACTAACTTAATAATATGCAGAAAGATAGCTATATTTATAGCCAATATGACGGTGTAAGATTGATATAGGATTTGAATCAATAAGAAAGAGATTCGGACTGGAAGGGTCCGCAGCAAGTAAATACATCAGATAAATACGATAGGGAAGTCGGATATTACATCCGATGTTATTGCTTTAAGGAGCGGTAAGGATGAATCTGTTGAAGATTAATATATAAAGATAGGGTTCTTCTGCAGAATAAATAAGATAGATCTTTTTCTGCAGAATAAGGCAGGTGCCTGGGGAATAAGGCAGCGATCTAGACCGTAGGCCTTAGCTACTGACGGGGCAGTTAATGGCCTGACGGGTTAGGCCACTAACGAGGTCATCTGACCAGAGACCTCACCGGCTGACAGTCTCTTTAATACTCCTCTTTAATATACCTACACTACTACCGTAGTTCGCTAACTCTATTTTTACCCTTAAAGGGTTAATATCGGGGCTAAGATATCCCCTTTAAAAGAGAGAGATTAATTATAAGAAGAATTAGGGATCATAAAAGAAATACTTACTTATTCCGGGTACGAACCAGAGGCTAGCGATACCCCGGACTCTTAGCGTTATTTCGAACCCTAATCGCCTACGTAGAGGATATTCCGGGATCCGAGATTCTATCTAGATCTCTCTCGGGTTATACGCGTTATGACTCCTAGAGAAGCTCCGTGGGGATCCGAACAGAAGCACGGGAGGATTAAGGGGATAAGAGTATCCCCCCTCCTAAGAATCTACTGAATCTTTCAAGATTCAGCTCTTATATTTCATACTATATAGGAATTACTCAAGAGCTCGGAGGGACTAGCGAACTACGGGTTCCTCCTAGGTCTATTACCCTTTTATTATTCATGTAGCCACCGCTACTTTCCCTAACTCTACTACTTTCCCTTTTTTGTATGGGTGCCCTATTCCTGTTTGGTACTCACAGTGGGGCTGCTATAGATGAGTAATCGAAAGAGACGGATTCGTGGCACCGCAAAAGTCTGTGACTTCCCTGGTTGACCGCCAGTAGCACCGCCTACCTATTATAGCCTACCAAACTGCCTGAACGTGTATAGCGGAGTCGCATATCTAGTTGTATATATTATTTTGATCATCAACCACACTAATATGCCTCACATAAGGGCTGGTTTACCAAACATTAGTCATTGATATAATTTTCGTATGCTTATTAGAGTTTTTGGTGCACAGAATTCGGCGCGGAAAAGGGCGGTCGGCTAGAGTGGTCACTTTTGCGGTACCACTGTAAGAGGCTTGGCTAAGCGAGTAGCTCTAATAGCACCGATGAACTAGCTCGCTCGCGTGAACAGGGGCAGAGTAGGATTTAATCGTGTTGACCTGTTGAGTACATACTATTGTGACACTTCTTCGTGAGATTTTCCGTTCATTCAGGCGCGTCCCTTAAAGCCCCCGATAGTGGTTGTATATAAGAAGGCCAGATCGAGTCAAAGTCTCAAAAGTCACGGTTCATGTTCACTATAGATACTTTTCAAGTACATAAGCCGAAGCAATGGGCGACAAATTAACTATCTGAGAGCCTCTTGTTGGGATACAAAATGACCGACATCATTTATGTTAGATTACCTCCAGGATCGGGATATTGGGCTTCAACTTGCTCTCATTTGAAAGTCATTCTCAATGTCTTAGGTCACCTTTCACGGTAGCCCAGTCCCCTTTCCTCAATCAGTAGTTCCACGTGTGGCCAATAAGATGATTTTGAAGTTCTCTTGTGAAATCAAACTGAGAACAACACCCCCTCTCCCTCTGTAGTATACACCTCTTCGGAAAGAGAGGTCGAAAATAAGAGGAGTGATGTATCAGAATGACCGAATTCATAGAAAATCTTGTCTGAGATATTTGGATTGTGCGATGCACTAAATGTGAGCTCGGAGCAACGGAACATGACAAACATTAGTTCTGCTGTTACAAGACATGGGTGTATATGGAGATATTGACCAGGGACAGGGGCGATTCTAGTTATTGACTCGGAGGTTGCCACACCTATCATACGCTCTCAAGATCCTCAAACGCCAAAATCTGATTTAAACCAAGAGCAAGCGTCTCAGTTAGAGGACCCGGCACTACCTGCGCGCGCAGCGTGACAACATCTGCCTCCAAAAAGCCGCGTGCAGGCTGATTGCCGGCGTGGGTGATTGAAGTCGAGAACGAGATCAAATCCTAGACGGAAAGTCCTAAAAGCTCAAGATTGGTGGACTTTCGGAGTGGAGGCACCCCCCATTGAGTGTACCTAAGGATTGGAGTCAATGTCCATTGGGTCGTCGTCATCCATACTATGGGTCAGCGACGTATCCCAAAAGTCTTTGCTGGGGGGTTGAAAATAAAAGTCATTATCGGAACGTGACGGTGACTGGTGACTGCTCGCTGCCTGCGCCTTTGCCCTGGCCCTGGCTCTAGATTCGATGATCGCCTTCCTCACGCTATCTCGCTCCTTGGGAACCGTCAGGGAAGATGGCTCTGTGTATAACACTAGTTCCTTGGTCTGCGCGGGGGCCGACAAGACTGAGTCCGGCACGGAGATCAATTTGGCCGCAAGAGGTAGAATGGCAAGACCTATATCGGCAGAGTCGATATCCGCCAATTCTCGATCCAGATCATGAATATAGGTGGTGTGCTTGGTGTCGTCGAGCATCATCGAATCGGACTGATTCACGCATGGCGGCTTCGAAGTGGAATTGGAAGTGTGGATTGCAGTCGAGGTGGTAGTGAAGTTGGAGGGTGTCACTGTGGAAGGGTTGAGACTGAATCCATCGCAATAATCCCGGGGCCGAGCTCCGATGGTTGGTCCCTCATGATTGTTTCCTACCAGGGATGCGGTCAACCACTATTCTCCCCGAAACTGCGACCGGGTGGAATTGGTCGCCCCGGAGGTCTCACTGCCAAAGAATCCTTACCTATATGAAGATATCCAAACCTCTTTGTTAGAGGTTGCGCGCCGTCCGGGTCACCATCTGCAGGGCGCTTTCTGGCGAGTTTAGGGATCTCATCCGTCCGCGCCATCCACGAACCGACCGACCGACCCCCGTGTTTGCCGTGACCGAGCCACGAGGGGATACGCGACGAGCAGAGGATCCAAGGGGCAAAGAGGAGAGGAGGAAGAACCGGAGAGCGAATTTTGTCACACAACCGAGATCAGCCCAAGGCAGGACTGCATATTCTTTCTCGAATGCGGGTTCCTGGAGTGTTTGGAGTGTTGAAGGGGGAACACCAACTGGCTGCGACTTTGACTCATCCTCCGCACTTTGCACGCCGCACTCCCAGAACCTTCCATTCTTCTCCCCGCCACTTTCCCCTCCTTCACCATCCGACCCCTTCTCATCTGTTCGTCAGGATGGCTTCTGATACTAGTCGTTCCGAATGGACCGCTCCTCGGGTCAGGGAGACTTTCCTTGAATATTTCAAGCAGAATGGCCATACATTCGGTGCGTACAAAAAAAAACTGCATACCCCGCCACCCTCCCTCCCGTCCCCGCCAAAGCCTCAAGAAATTCATATCGCGCTCTTGGATCGCTGACCGCGCATGTTACTTTCATTCAGTCCCTTCTTCATCGGTGGCTCCCTTGTCGGATCCGACCTTGCTATTCACCAATGCTGGAATGAACCAGTACAAGTCCATTTTCTTGGGCACCGTGGATCCGCAGTCGGATTTTGCAAAGCTGCGACGCGCAGTGAATTCGCAAAAGGTACAATTACCCTTCCTCAGGGATTCAACGAGCACGCTGTGGCTGACTATTGAAATTCCCTAGTGTATTCGCGCCGGTGGTAAACACAATGTGAGTGGGATGGGAGCGTTCATCGTACGCCCCTTCAGTTATTGACTGGCGTTGTGCAGGATCTCGACGATGTCGGCAAGGATAGCTACCACCACGTAAGTTTCTTGTTGGGAAATGTGCATCTTGATTGCCATCATGGCCGTAATTCCTGACTTTTTCATCTCACCAGACTTTCTTCGAAATGCTCGGAAACTGGAGTTTCGGCGACTACTTCAAGAAGGAGGCGATTGAGTATTCGTGGACTCTCCTCACCAAAGTTTATGGACTGAACCCCGATCGCCTTTACGTTACCTACTTCGAGGGCGACGAGGCCGGTGGCCTCGAGCCCGACTTCGAGGCCAGAGACCTGTGGAAGGCAGTGGGTGTTCCGGAGTCCCACATCCTTCCGGGCAACATGAAGGACAATTTCTGGGAAATGGGTGATCAAGGACCGTGCGGCCCTTGCAGTGAAGTGCATTACGATCGCATCGGTGGCCGCAATGCTGCCTTCCTCGTGAACCAGGATGACCCGAATGTGCTGGAGATTTGGAACAACGTTTTTATCCAGTATAACCGCGAGGCAGACCGCTCCTTGAAACCCTTGCCCAACAAGCATGTCGATACCGGAATGGGTTTCGAGCGACTGGTGTCCATCCTCCAAGACAAATCCTCCAACTACGACACAGACGTTTTCACCCCGATCTTCCAGGCCATTCAGACCGTGACTGGCGCCCGCGAATACCGGGGTCGCTTCGGCGCCGAAGACCCCGACGGTATTGACACTGCGTACCGTGTCGTTGCAGACCACGTGCGCACGCTGATGTTTGCGATCTCTGATGGAGTGGTCCCCAACAACGAGGGACGTGGTTACGTGATTCGTCGGGTGCTGCGCCGTGGTGCCCGGTTCGCTCGCAAGTATTTCCAGGTGGAGATTGGTAACTTCTTCTCTAAGCTTGTGCCCACGGTGGTGGATCAGCTTGGGGAAATGTTCCCGGAACTGATCAAGAAGCAACAAGATGTGATGGAAATTTTGGATGAAGAGGAGTTGTCCTTTGCTAAGACATTGGACCGAGGCGAGCGTCAATTCGAGCAGTACGCTCAGCATGCCAAACTCAAAGGTGACGACAAACTCCACGGTGCGGATGTGTGGAGACTCTACGATACGTTCGGTTTCCCTGTCGACCTGACCCAGATCATGGCGGAAGAGCGAGGTCTCCGCATTGACGATGCCGAGTTCGAAGAAGCACGATTGAAGGCGAAGGAGGCTAGCAAGGGCCAAAAGAAGGCCGCCGAAAACGTGGTCAAGCTTGATGTCCATGATCTCGGAAAGCTGGAGAAGATGAGCGACGTCCACAAGACGGATGACTCCGCCAAATTCGGACGAGGTAATATTACGGCTCACATCAAGGCCATCTACCATGGCAGACACTTCTATGAGAGCACCGATAAAGCCCCCAGCGGCGAACAACTCGGTGTCATCCTCGACTGCACCAACTTCTATGCCGAGCAGGGCGGTCAAGAGGCCGACACTGGTCGGATTGTCATTGACGGCCAGGCCGAGTTGGAAGTCGGAGACGTTCAGGTCTACGCTGGTTACGTCCTGCACACCGGCTTCATGAAGTATGGCTCGCTTTCCGTGGGTGATGCCGTGATCTGTGAATATGACGAGCTTCGTCGATGGCCGATCCGGAATAATCACACTGGTACCCATATCCTGAACTTTGCCCTCCGCGAGGTCCTTGGAGACGGCCTTGAGCAGAAGGGATCCCTTGTCTCTGCTGAGAAACTTCGCTTCGATTTTTCTCACAAGGCTGCGGTGTCTGACGCCGATCTAGAGAAGATCGAGGCCAAGTCTACCGAATACATCCGACAGAACTGTGTTGTTTACTCTAAAGAGCTTCCTCTTGCGACCGCACAGCAAATCTCCGGTGTTCGTGCAGTCTTCGGTGAGACATACCCTGATCCTGTTCGGGTCGTCTCCGTGGGTGTTGAATTGGAGGAGATCTTGCGGAATGTTAAGGATCCCCGATGGAAAAAAGTCAGCATTGAGTTCTGTGGTGGAACTCATGTCCAGAAGACCGGTGATATCAAGGATTTGATTATCCTAGAAGAGAGTGGTATTGCTAAGGGTATCCGTCGTATCATCGCCGTCACCGGCGAGGAGGCTCACGAGGTACAGCGCATTGCTCAAGAGTTTGAGGCACGCCTTGACAAGCTGGATGCCATGCCCCTTGGCCCTGAAAAGGAGAAGGAGTCCAAGCAGGTGCAGGTTGATCTCAACCAGCTCGTCGTTTCTGCGGTTCAAAAGGCTCAATTCCGCGCTCGCTTTACCGCGATCAACAAGCAGGTCTTGGACGGTCAGAAAACACAGCAGAAGTTGGAGTCTAAGATGGCTCTGGAAGCCATCACATCCTACTTTGAGGCTCCGGAGAACAAGGATGCTTCTTCATTGGTTGTCAAGCTGCCCAAGCCCGCGAGTGCCAAGGCTGTCAGTGAATCTATCAATCACGTCAAGTCGAAATTGCCAAACAAGAACGTCTATGTGATGGCGGTGGACCCTGGAAACACTCGGGTCTCACATGGTTGCTATGTGTCCAAGGTAAGTCATCCTGTTCGATCAACAAAATGTGCATTCGGGAAAATTGTATCTAATATAACTGAACAGGAGCTTGGGGAGCTTGGCGCGTCGGCGAGCGATTGGGCGGCCGTTGTTTCGAGCAGCATCGGTGGGAAAGCCGGAGGGAAGGGTGCAACCTCGATCGGCAATGGCACGAACCCGGGCAGGGTGGACGAAGCTGTTTCGCTAGCAACTGAGTACTTGAGCAAATTCAAGCTATAGGAGGCCAGTCCATGGACTCCGATACCATCCATGGGCAACATACCAAGCGATCGGCAACCACCTGTTTACTCCTCGATCTTTCAACGGCTACATTCTACCGTGACATGCAGTATACATACCAAGGGCGAAAAGGAATTAGAAAGACCCAGGTGTGAAGAACAGGAACCAGGCAAAACAAGCCAGTGGGAAATTGAAGAACAACGTTCATCTATGAGGTGAAATTGAAGTGCTATACTCCTCTTGTTACTTAGGGTAGCATGGTCTAACCCTGCTAGTCCCTCTTCACGCTCAATCACATATTTTTTAATATTCAAGTTAGTTCGGCCTCTCCTTTATCGCGATTGGCGTTAATGTGCACTAGCCGAGTTTCTGGCTTGCTTGGAATAGCGATTATCTTGTATTCTCATCGATCCATTTAAATACGGGAATTACTAAATTGACGCCCTCTTTGTATAATATTGACCCCCCCTCCTGCCTGGTAATACCTGGAGGTGTCTAGGAAGGCCTGAATATCAGGAGTCTAGGCATTAAGATAGGAAGGAATCCCTAACAATATATATAAGATAATACACTAGTTCCCACCAGCCCTGAACACCTTTTCACCGCGTTCACTCCCTACTTACCAAGTATTGACTACGTCCTTCAAGGATATATCATTTTCATACGCGAACTTGAAAACTAGACTGTAAGAACCAAAGCAATAAAGATAAGATTCGGACTTGGAATATTCGAAGGAGTGTTCGAAAGAGTAGCAGAAGGAGTCAGAAGAGGATACTAAGAATTTCAGGCAGCAGGAGGTCAAAATATACAAGGGAGTTAAGTTAGTAATCCCTTAAACAAGAGCCACATACCATACATAGCAATTTCTAGCGATTCTCATTGTCTTTTCCATTATTAATGTCTTGTTTTACTTCCATCTCTTACATCTCCCCACACTGCACGATCGTTACATCCTGATTTGGCTTGTCCCGAGTAGTCCGAGTGCGCTCAACCATGCGAACTACGTCCATCCCATCGATGACCTGACCGAAAACGACATGCTTGTTGTTCAAGAAAGGCGTCGCAGTGGTGGTGATGAAAAATTGACACCCGTTGGTGTTTGGGCCCGAGTTCTAGTCCAACCATTTAGTATACCATTTCAAACGAAGAGAAGGATCACCAGCGGGATAAAGAAGTCTGTTGAATCACAGCGAACAAGACTTACCGCCATACTTAAAAGCCCCGGACGGTCGTGGGGCAGCGCAAAATTCTCATCTGCAAACTTGGGTGTGCCGTAGATGGTGCAGCTGCCCGTGCCATCGCCATGGACGAAATCGCCACCTTGAATCATGAAATCTTTGATCTAAGCGAGGTGAGTTGACAGTTCCAATTATGGCCATCTATAAAAGAGTGTAGAAGGAGGTCCATACCACGCGGTGGAACTTGCTACCTTTGTAGCCTTGGGGTTGCCCTTTTGAGTTCTTGGTCTCGCCGGTGCAAAACTGGCGGAAGTTCTCTGCTGTCTTGGGAGTCGTATTGGCAAAGAGTTCCATTTTAATCCGCCCAAGAGGTTCACCTGGAGCAGGTTGATTAGCATGTATGATCCTGACTCTTGCAAATAAGATGGGGGAAATGAATGCGTAGCTCACCGGCCAGGGCGACGTCGAAAAAGACTACCGGGTTGGTAGGCTCGCTGGGCCGTGGGGTATGTTCAGCCATGATGAAGTTCAAGATGGCTGACTGCTGGTAATGAAAAGAATCGATATGGGGTGGTGATTGAATCTCGTGGGCGTGGGAGCAGGATAATGATTGTTTGATACTCTTCGATAAGATTCCCCGGTCTACGGCCAGGTTCTTCAAACTTCACGATGGTCTTGGCCTGTTAGCAGTGTTCTTTTGCGAACCTCCGAAGAGAAACCTTTATCAATTCGATTCGATTCAAGACAGAAAGAAATTGAGAAACAGCCAGGCTTGTCTCAGAATCTTCCCATCATAACTACCCAGTCAATTGCGATCGGTGCGATGTGAGTGGCTGCCGAGTCCTCGTGACTTTTCCCTGCCTCAGGTGTCTAACCGTGTCTTAGGACAAAAGTGCTTCAGGCGTCAAGGTGTCTTCAGGTGTCCATTTGCCCCCATTTCCGCTTCCCCCCTCAAAAGCCCAAAAAGCCCAAACCCAAACCCGCATGCAGTCTCGCTCTCACTCGCTTTCGCCCCTTCACTTACCTCTCCTCTCCAGCCTCCTCGGCTTCTCGCCATCCTTTTTGGGATTTCCATCCCCAGAATAGATGGTATGACTTCTTGCTAGGAGCTGGACTCGGTCTGTCCCTTGCGAAGAACCCGAGACTCGACAACCATCACCGACCCAAGGCCGGTGGGTCTCCCTACTCCATTGCCGATCGATGACCGGCCAGCCCTCTGGGGATTGAATTGAAGAAAGAGGTCTACCGCGAAACTGCACACGGTCTATCGCACTGTTAATTGCCGGTGATCACTCACCATTCTCGTCCTCGGCCTAGTCGAGCGATTTCGCCAGTAGCCATCCACAACTTGGCTCATATCCCTTCAGTGAATGACTGGCGGCCGGGCGGACTGAAACAAATCTGAGCCTCGACCTCAACAAAGGAAACCGGACGACTCTGTCCCCTCGAAGACGAGGTCTCCATCAATATGGCCTCTACAACCACAGCGGCCAGCAGTGCTGCAACGACTACCGGTGGTGACAATTCCAACTCAAACAATAATGCGACGAGCTCGCCTCTTCTGTTCTTTGTCGCGCTAGGCTTCGGTGTCGTCTTCACTAATCTTTGGTATGTACTCAACTGTCAACTTCCACGATACTGGCCTTCTCATTGTCCTCAATCTAACTCGGCGACATAGGATTATCGTTGGAGTCAAATACTGCTTTCGCTACAATCAACGGAACCGCCAGCTACGCAATGAGGAGACTGGTGATCCAATAGACCTGGTCGCAATGCCTCGCGCTCATCGGAGACGACGAGAAAAGAAGTTGATGACCATGGATGAAGTTAACGAGCGATTCCCTTTGGTGAAATACAAGGTCTGGAGGTCGTCTCGCGCCAACCAAGGTCTTCCAACGGAAGGAGGTATCACGGCTCCCAATACAAGACCTCAGAGCCTCAAAGACGAGGATGGTGTTGCTGTTGTTGCGCCAGCAGGCATCTCGACACTCGTAACTTCGCCTGTTGTTGAGGATGAGTCGGGGGTATCAAGCAACCTGCCTCGACCATCCAATGATGCCCAAGTGGTCTCAGCTTCACCACCGACGGCAGTAAACTCTTCCACAGACGTTGCCTCCCCATCCACCCGTCAAGAAACCGGAGTGAACACAACAGAAGAGAAGTGGCAACACTCTTTGATCAATGAGCACGCTGATTTAGAAGACGAGGAAGATGGCGATCAAATTCGAAAAGCTGTCCCTGCTGAATTGCTTCCTAATCCTGGAGATTCGTGCGCAATTTGCTTGGACATCATTGAAGACGATGATGACATCCGTGGACTTACCTGTGGCCATGCTTTCCATGCCTCATGCGTCGACCCTTGGCTGACAAGTCGACGGGCCTGCTGTCCACTGTGCAAAGCCGACTACTATATCCCCAAGCCCCGTCCTCATCCAGGCGAGGGACAGGCTGCTTCTGATCGGCAAGGGCGCCGTACTGTCGCGAGTCGCCTCGATGGTCTTACCAGACCCCCTCGTGCTGCACAGCCTGGAAACCACGCAAATCCCTTCCGGGTACAGATGGTATTCACCGGTCGACTTTTCCAACCAACATCCTCAGAAATACGCGTCCAACCGCCACAAGCTCAAGGACACTCAGAAGACTCTTTCGGCGAAGCCCAGGCCGTTGATAGGCCGTCGCCTCGAGGAAATTGGGCTCGGTTCTTGCCAAGGCGTCTTCGAGGGCGTTCGTCCCAGGAACCTACTCCGACTGAGGCCCATGAGCCGTCAGCCCAAAGCAATGGTTCACCTAATAACCCACCAACTGGGCAAAACCGTACGCCTAGCCAACTCGAAGCCGGCGTTTGATCCCTCATTTCACATACCATCGAAATACTTATGATCCTTGATATCCTTTGATTTCCTACATGCTGAATCAACATCTGGAATGTTTTGCTCGGCGCAGCCTCTTTTGTTGTTTATGACTCTTTTCTGTGTAACTTATTGCTTTTCTGGCTCGTAACTTGGCGTATGACATGGTGGTGATCTGGCTGATAGCTTCTTGCAATTTTTGATATCTTCATTGATTTGTCGGCAATGGGTAAGGATGGAACGGTGGTCGCTTTCTCTCACACTCCCCTCTCGAGGCGTCCGTACTCTTGGAAAGGATCCGCCAGGTATGATCTTTAATGAAATCCATTTACAGGGTGGTGGTTTTGGTTATCTCTGTGTTGTTTTGACTGCCCAAGTTGGAGGAATATGAACTACAATCCACTCCTACCTCCCCGAGTATCTATAAAACTAGAGATACACTGAAAGGTCAGAGCCCTCGATTGAGAGAGTTGGTTGGCAGTCCACGACGGCGGCCATAAAGTAGATATTAACCGAAATATGTCCCGGTAGGAGAACGTTCATGTGCAAGATGTAAAGAGCAAAGGGATTACTAAATCGAGTCACCCCCAACCTAACTCCTGCCTGAAAATGCCCCAATTTCAGGAAACCAGGCATCAGGATAGAGATAATCGATAAAAAGACAGTAAAGCTGATACCTAATAGCTCTAATCACCCTTCACCGCGTTTACTCTCCTAGTTATTGAGTATTATCTACGTCCTTTAAGGGTATAGGACTAGATATTATACGTAAACTAGAATACTAGACTATAAGCAGTTTAAGAACTAAAGTAGTAAAGAGATTACTCGAAGTAATGTTTGAAAGAGTAGTCGAAAGAGTAGTCGAAAGAGTAGTCGAAAGAGTAGTACGAAAGAGCATGCTAGGGAATTCTAAGGCAGAAGGGGGTCAAAATATGCAGACGAGGGTCCCATTTAGTAATTCCCTAAAGCAAATATGCGACAGAATTGAACAAATCATAAGAAGACAGCGAGCAACTTCCTCACGCCGGTGCTTTCGAGCCTCCAACACCAGCTCCGATCACACTCGGAAGTTCTTCTGAGCCCATGCTGAAAAGCATCCCAATGGCGCTACCCACGAGAACAATAACTGAGACGGTCACACCGGCAATCAAAAAGAAAGGCGAGCTGATATCCTCTTTTTGGCAAGCTGGACCGCCCCAATAGACCTTCTGCTTTGAACCGTCACTCTTTGTGCGGACAGTTGCTTGACAACGGCATGCAAAGCATTGGGCGTCTCCAGACGAAGACTTGAGATAGCAAGACCCATGCCCGGAACAGTTGTTGGTTGCGTCGGTACAAGACGAGTTGGAGGCGTGACAGACAGGTGCAAGTACCGACGACACCGCCAGATCCTCAGACTTTTGCAGAGTACTTTGCGCATCAGATCCAGAGGACCGAGGCAGAATTTCGGTAGTTCGACGGGAAATTCGTGCAAAGTCCCGCGAGGCATCGGCAGCCGGGACCATCAAGGCAGTGATTTCGCGGCTTCCCGAGGAAGCCAGTCTATCCAGGTCTTTGAAGAGAGACTCGAGCGACCTGGATGCGAGCGCGTTGTCGTTGTTTCTCGCCTGAAGTAGGAATGAGCTGAGTGTGTCTCGTCTGTATGGTTTCACGGATACGGATTCACCTTGAATGACAGCCTCGAGGCAGTCGCTGTTTGGTCCTTGCTCGACCAAATCTCCATCGAGTCGAGCAGGCCGAGAAACTCACCGTCTGGAATGCTCTCAAGTACTGGGTCTTGAGAGACGCAATCCTTCGCGTACTATCAGAATATCATGAAATTCAGCCCCATATTCCCACGGATACTATGCAGCGCAGAACAGCCGTACCTGAACGCTATCGCCTTGGTGATAAGTGCAGCGTTTCTTCATTTCTCCATTACCCAACTGAGACCCGACGAAACCGTCCACCAAGCTCGGCGACACATGAGAAACGACAACACTCTGTGGGTGTGCCTCTCGGATGGTGGAACCTGCCAGACAAGGAAAAACGAGACCCGTTAGCTATTGCCGTGTCCAGCGGGTCATTAACTTCAGACATACCGACAGCTTGATTAATCCCTTCAATAAGGATCATGCTTCTCCTTTGCGTTGCATGTTTACCGTCACCACCAAATAGAGAGTATTGAGCGCCAGAAAACTCATTGATGCGATCCACGATGTCTGCTTCGACTCTTCCCAGGACGGACTGCAAGGATGATTGGATACGAAGCTCCAGGATCAGTTCAGCGACATCTTCTGATACTGTCCGGTGCTCTGAAGTAGCATGTCCGTCTTGGTTCTCGTTCGGGGGAAACGTGAATATCGAGGTTTCCAAAGCATGTGCCCCCAACGCACTCGTCGCCGCTAGGGCCAGGAGCTTGGAGCCCAGACGCATTTCGGTGATCAAGGTCGGGAAGGTTCAAGACTAGACAATCAGAATGAACTCCAGTCCAATTATGGGCGAGATGTTCCTTTAGGGAGCTCCCGAGTGTCGCTGTCGTCCTCGAGATATGATGTGGGAAGGTAACGCGAGCTTGAGGTTGAGGTCCACGGGCGAATTAGTCGGGAATCGGGACACCTCAGATCTCCGCGAGGGCGGGATTAGCTAAGCATCAGCTGGATTCCCCGCTCTGGACAACCATCGATCTATAAGACATCTACTTGGTACAAAATATTAGATCTAGAGCTGAAATTAAACAAGATAAGGTAACCGGTCGGCGCTTGCTTCGGTGTTTTATTACACCGAAAAGATGTCAAGAGCAAGTGATTTGTATGTGGTAAGACCACTGGCCTCAGTCTATTTCAGTCCAACAATTATCGAATGAAACCCTCCTGTTAGCCCAATTAATGATGTTCAGAGAAGCCGAATATTTACAATAAAAAAAGAGTTGACTGCGAATTTTCTAGCATGGTGGTGCGCCCCCAAATTTTACCGGCCTCCAAGTGGTTTCTGCTTTCTAGGATTGATGTCCTTCAAATGCATCTCCACTGTCCGCCACGCAGATTTAGCCGGGTCGTATTCACCGCGCACCTCGAACCGACAGAACCCATTCGGCCCTTTCAGGCCAACTGGACCTGAAATGAAGAAAGTACCTCGCTGGGGTGTCCGTGGGGTTCGAGCCCGGTATTCGTTCAGTCGTAACCTGAATGCCAGCGATGCCAGGTGCAAATCCGACCCGGGACCTAGATCAGGTAATGGAAGGCGTTGTAATGAGGAGATAATAGAAGACGGATGGAGATCAGGTTCGCCGTTGGACAAGATGTTCTCCGGAGGTGCATCGGATAAGGAAGGTTCGATCTTCGGCTGTTCGTGGGGGTTGATCGGGTTGAGCTTCTCATGTCCCGAGATAATATATCTGCCGGTTAGCAATTCCAGCGCGTCGAGAGGCTGAGAACCAGGGTCCCGAAGTTTGGCTAGTTGCCGTCGGATCAGAAGCGTATATGCGTCCTTGATCGCGAGGGCCACATGGAATGGCTTCATAACTGTCTGTAGCCGGTCACCAACGTCCGGGTCCAGAGATTTTGTTACCCAAGACACACCGTCATCTGCAATCTCAAGACTGGATGGCGCCCACGTTAGTCAGAGGACGCGACGACACGGGGCTGGGGAGAGACATACCCCGAGCGCAAATATTCCGGTGGAGCGCGAGGCGGGAATTGATGGACAAGCCAAAATCCGGTCAAGGAAAGGGGGCTTCCGAGTATTTGTGACATGCTATCTGATGCACTCCTGAGCACAATAGCAGCGAGTTCATCTAAAGGCGTCCGTCAGTAAATCCCGAGCAGCGAATCAAGTTTCGACATTCCAACTCGCCTCTCAACTTCTGCAGCCTTTTCCGATCTTTCGATATAGTGACAAACTCTTGCCACTCAGGATCTGAGGCAGTATACAATTCTCCTTCTTCCAGCCAAGACCACGTCAGGGGAATAAACATGCGGTCTTCTTCCAACTCGTCTTCCACCAACTCATCAATTCCACCAGTCGCACGGTGTAGACTCTTATTCTCAAGAGCCGCCTCATGGGTTACTTGATCATCTTGGGTATCGTCGTCGTCGAATCGAACCAGCACGAATGAACTCCACAGGTGAAATGCGGTACCGTATAAAATGAATTTGCCCACGAAGGACCTAGAAGAAGCGGAAAACAGAAGCATATGTCAGCTATGTCACTCCTATCCTACCTTCGTACTGTAAGGAATGAGAGAACGCTACACTTACCTTAGCCATGGCCGTCTGAACCTCACATGTCGGACCGCCGCAGGTTGAGCGGGCGGACGATGGCCGATACGAAAGAGTGCAAACTGTGGTTGAGATCGGAAGAGTATATCAAATGAAGATAATGAGGCACCTGTTAAGGCACAAGATAATAACCATAAGAAGACAGAGTCAATAAAGTTGAGACCAAACAGTGCACT
>JAXQJV010000665.1:0-15612 GCA_037042255.1 Penicillium sp. PG106-07D
AGGAGGTCAAGGGTGGCTTGTTGCAGGCGGCCCTCTGCATGAAAGATGCGATGTTAGTTTACGAATGGTCATTTGTCACTTGGGAGGCTTCGGCGATCTGGCTACACGTGAGTATCAAGGAGATGAGCAGGACTCGCTGAATGCTTGGAAAACTTACGCGAGTACATGCCAACAAAATGGTACTCCTGCAATTGCTCAGATATGTCATCCGGGCCGTCAGTCCCCGAGAGGTGCAGGTGACCGTGGAATTTTGGATAAACCTATCGCACCGAGTGAGATTGCCCTCCATATCGGTAATGGGTTAGTTGCGACTATTGTACGGAACATCGTTTTCGGGGTACCACAAGCTATGTCTCTTTTCGATATCAATCGCGTTATCGCCCAGTTTGTCAGTTGTGCCCGAACGATGGCCCAGTGTGGCTTTTCTGGTATCGAGATACACGCAGCACACGGTTATCTTTTATGTGAGTCTCTGTCCTTCTAAAGCGAAACACATCAGCTCGCGTTACTTATTCGAACTTATGAGATAGCGCAATTTCTCTCCGAGAAAGTAAGCCACACAATTCTTCCCACGAGATGGAATTACATTTGGTCTAATAATAGCTCTCAACTTAAGAGTAATACTCGTGAAGATCAATATGGCGGTGACGCTGAACGGCGAGCCCGCATTGTTCTCGAAATTATCCACCAGATTCGTGAGGCCGTGCCTAAGACCTTCTGCGTTGGGATCAAATTAAACTCTGCCGACCACAGCAGAGCAGCTTTCGAAGACACGATGACTCAGATTGGTCTCTTTTCTGAGGCTGGTATAGATTTTCTTGAAATATCTGGCGGAACTTATGAAGACCCAACGGTATGGTTCCTAATATTCCTATCTCTATCTCTATACATGAAGGACAACGTCCAATGACCCGGTGACCATTTATGTCACTCCTTTACACATGTACCGATAAAGACTTATGACAATAACTTACATGCTTGTGCTGACTCTAAAATATCAGATGATGGGCCGTGGGTTGCGAGACGAAACTACTAATTCCCAGAGCCCAGCTACAGAATCTCGAGAAGCCTTCTTTTTAGACTTTGCGACCCAAACAAGGAAGCGGTTCCCAAACTTGATTCTTATGGTCACCGGAGGATTTCGAACCCGAAAGGGAATCGAGACTGCATTGAAGGGTGGAGTTTGCGATCTTGTCGGTATCGGCCGGCCAGCAGTTCTGAACCCAGATTTCCCACGGCTCATGATGGATGATACATATTCCGATAAACAAGCCCAGGTGGTCTTTTCCAAAGTTCAAATTCCCTTATTGGCGAGGCTTCTCAAAATCAGAATGTTGGGAGGAGGCGCAGAAACAGTAAGTACCTGTGAACATGTCCCGCCCTCCACACGATTCTGACTTATCCAGCAATACTTCCGGGCTCAAATCCATCGCATAGCTGCTGGAAATGCCCCACAATCGCCATAATCTTTGGCCTTGGCTTACAGGTTGATAAATCATGCCAGTCAATGCGGATATCATGACTTAATCCTCTTAGTCTAAGTATGTATCAGATTGTTCTTGGAGAAATTGAAGTGTTTATTTTACGTCTTAGTTGTCGTGATAGAACAGATGATTGATCTGCTCTCCTAGACAGTAAGGCTTAGGATTATTTGTGTGAATAAATCAACTGGGTAAGGTTGATAAGTGTTATCGCGTGATATAATTATCGCTCACATTCCCTCCTCAGTTAGACTTTGTTTCTCTATTTCCTCATCTTTGTTGCCTTGGTTTGAATTCACCAAATTGTTCAAATTTCCTTCTGCTTCGTAACATTGGTCTTATAATCGGGATCGCCATCAGCTTGGAATAGGATGATACCTGATAGAGTCGCACTTTTTCTTTGTCCCTATGCTTCCTATAGGTTGGATACCGTCTGATATCTTATTGTCTAGCATTGAGGACAACCTTACAATCATTCGAAGCATTTCTGTCGGGATATATATATCCTCCTATCAGAACAAACCAGCGGTGACTTACCGCCAGCGACTGATGGATAACATCCCTTACTTGACGCACGCATTTTTGCGTGCGGCTCAGTGTTGTGACCGCCGAGGGCCGGTGTCTGGGATCCAGGGGTGTTTTCCAAGTAGATTGAGAACCTACAGCTATCTACATGGGTCAATTGACTTTCGTTTTGCGAACATACATACTGAATAAGGATCTGGCTCGGCGACATGGATGACTGGCTCAATTTACGAAAAGCAAAAAGACGGTAAATGTTCACTAACGAATAACAGAGTCGGCGAAAATTTTACCCTTAAAACGCATTGTGGCTTGTCAGGAGATAGGAGCTCTACCAGCGCTATTCCCAATAGTACGGAGTAGTCAGTGCCACATAAAATACACTAGTAGTCATTGAAATGAGAAAAAAAAAATCACCTGAAGGCCAATGCATATGCGAATAGCGGCTTTTTATGACTGACTTATCGGGCTCTCAGTCACTATTAAGCGGCCTATATTCGTGCCTTTTCTGCCCGCCCAAACCGCTACCCGGTTTGGAAGCCCCTTGGGTGGGCGGTAGGCACGGATACGGTCTAAGCGCAAGACTGGCTGGCAAAAGGCAGATTCTTGGATTGCCGAAAGTGGAACTACGTCATAACTAGTGACTTTTCTTCACTAATCCGGAGCGAACCTCAGCGGGCGATTACGCTATCCGAAATCCCAAGCATTTCCGACCGCGGCAGTAGGTGGAGAACTAAGCCGTTAACCCAGAAAAGGTGATGATAATGGGTCTTTGCTATTCTGAATCCGACGGGCAAATTAAAGCTCCGGACCGAATAGAGTTTCGTGCATTACACGCCTTTGTTTAAACTCACAGCTCTCTTCGCTTCATTTACTCAGTAGCTTTCACTACTCTTACAGGGACCAGAATGCTTTCCATCAACATTCCAAAGCATACTACGCCCGATCAATATGAATTAGGCGAAGTTCCTTCCCTTACTGTGGAAAACCCGACCGACATCTTAATCAAAATCCATGCCGCGAGTATCAACCCGATCGACGTCAAGAAAGCGGCAGGAGCAACCAAAGCTGTTCTTAAGGACAGGTAAGAGTAATTCTCCCCGGGTATCCTTCCTCAACCTAATTATTCCGGACAGCTTTCCCTACAAAATCGGCTATGATTGCGCCGGCACGGTCCTGAAAACTGGATCCCAGGTAAAGTGTTTCAAAGCTGGTGATGAAGTTTTTGTTCGATTGCCAGAATGTCATCGGGGATCTTGGAGTGAGCTGGCGAGATCAACGGAAGACTTTGTTGCATTGAAACCGAACACTATCTCAATGGAAGAGGCCGCCTCTATTCCTTTGGCGTGTATGACGGCACTGCAGGCGCTTCGGGGTTACGAAGGGAACCTTGAAGGAAAAACTGTCTTCATACCTGCTGGTCGTAAGTTATTTCAGACCTCACTTTTGTGAACCAGATGTTGACCTTTACACAGTGGGTGGAACTGGTATATTCGCATGCCAACTAGCGAAGAATGTTTTCAAAGCTGGCAAAGTAATCACCACGGTCTCTACCAGCAAGGTGCCCAAGGTCAACGAGCTCTTGGGTGAAGGGGTTGTTGATGAGAGTGAGTCGGCTCTATTGCGGTAGCATGTTGCACAAAAGCTAACGTTTTCTCGATCAGTCATTGACTACAAAAAGTCAGATCCCATGAATATAATTCCTCCGCGATCTGTTGATTTCATTTTTGACACCACAGGGAGTGCGATGGAGTATCTATCTTTGGTGCGCCCAAAGGGAGCCATCGTTACGGTTTCCATACTCACCTCTGGGGATGTGCTCCAAAACTCTAGCGTTATGCGACGATCGCCAGACAAGCAAGACAAGGCAATCGTGCCCTTCCCTATCCGTATTGCTCTAAATGTTATGGATCGGATCCGAAGGGCGCGTGCATCTCGCTACGGGGTCAAGTATTCGTCTATCTTCTTGGAACCCAACGCGGCCGATCTAAATTCCATCAGAGAATGGGTGGAAACAGGAATGGTGAAAACGGTTGTGGGAACAAAAGCCCACTTCAAGAACATTGAAGCGGTCCGAAATGCATGTCAAGTGGTATATGATGGGAAAGGGGGTATTGGAAAATCCGTGATTGTGTTCGTCTGAGATATTTTTGGACTCATTGAGGCATGGAACCTCCCTTACCTAATCTTCCTTGTGCTATAGTCTCCTATTGAATGTTTCTTATCTTTTTCTTGCCTCCTTCATTTATACAGGTGTATGTTGTGAGCTCGACCGGCCGAGGGTTTACTGGATTTCCCTTCGTGATTGAATGGTGAACGGGCTATTATGGATAAGAATGATAAATTTCTTCGCTTTTGAGTGTGCGTTTGGCAGGAGGAGCTTGGCTTTCTAGTCTCCCCTGGGTCTGGATGATGCCCGCGTACTTATCTCCGGAGCGCTAGTATCGTTCCGGCTATCATCTGTTCGTATCCCCCACCTGTACATGACCATGTTGAACATATATGCGGGCATATTAACCTTCAAGTTTGATATTACACTCTGACGGAAATTTCTAGATACACATCCATTTTGCAATGAAGATGACATAAATACTGAGGCACATGAGATCTATTAGTGAAAGATGCAATTGTAGAATATGTAGAACGGTTTTTCTGGTTTGAAATGAGAGAATAGTATATACCGGAGGAACAACAGCTTATGCCGCTTAGTGGTAAAATCGGAGATAGCTTTTCAATATAAGATAACCGTGAGGGAAAGCACCTATGGTCTGCATCCTTCGTAAATGCCCGATTTACGAAGAGCCATAGAAGCTCTTGATCACACGATCCTCATTGAGATACCGCCCCCGGTGGCAACTACCGAAAACCTTAACATTCTGACACTATTATCCGCAAGATATGTAATACCACGTACTGCCTTTGTTATCCTCTTTCTATTTCTCGCATTAGAACTAAAATCTTCTCAACGCATTCAAGTATTGATCTAGACCCGAACTAATCGGCTTCTGTAAATTCAGAAAATCATCGTGCCAGTCATGCAAGGTCCATTCAGGGACAATCAAATGTCTGGTCCCGGTGGCTATTCGCCAATTCTAAGCCACTAGTCCCGAGAGTTAGTATATGAAACAGAATTATATTTCATTCACCTCCTTTTCCTCTTACTGAACAGAAGTTAACTATAAGTTACAACACAGAATCGTGAAAAAAAAGTCATTCCAATAAGCAGAACGTAGACTTAGCCTGAAAAGAAAAACAAGACTGACATCAAGGCTATGCCATGATTCTTTGGGGACTTCTTCCAGCCATCTTGATGGCCGCCTCACCTCCACAAAAAGTCCACTGAGTATTCCAAGAGAAATTCAGCTCCGTAGTAGCTCACAACATCTCTTCCGGAGAACAATTGCATTCTTTGGCTATTTCACGCTGACCTGATTTCGTCGTGGTATAGAAAGCTGAAACTGAAAGTTCGATCGCACTGCATTGGTTGAACGCATCCCTGGCTCACTTTTTGGTCTCCAAGGACATTTCAATCTCATTCGCCACTTTTTCATAAACCTTTTGCCGCAACTTTTTCTCCTCTTCTGTCTTTGCTAAGTGGTCCCAATAGTGAGGTACATTTTCAATGGTCTCACAGTCAACTTGCTTTCCCGCGGACTGCAATCTAGCTGCTGCTGCTTCACCTTCAACCAACAAGGGATCTAAGCCCGCAAGTTTCAGGGTGATCCGGTTGGGTAAAGCCATTTTCATCACATCCACAGGGGCCAGTCCCGGAGAGATGTACATTTCATGTTTTTCTGGCATTGGTTGCATATTCCAGAAGTAAGCTCGGTCAAAGATGTCACCGATGAGCTTGGAAGATGATGCAGGCTTTTTCTTCAGCGCAACGAACGCTGGGTTCGAGGCAGCACGCTCATCTCTGGATTTGGTCAGGTCCATTGGTGGATAAAATGCAGTGATACCCTGAACTGTGCCCAATACCGCAGGATCAACTCGTGGGTCTGTGTCCTGCAATGCTTTCCATAGCATAAATAGCGAAGCAAACGCCATCTGACCACCGACACTGAAGCCAGTGATGTATGTGCGGTGTTTGTCTAGCCCGATTGCTGCAGAATTTCTCCAGACATATAGTATGGCATCAAGGCAATCCGCCACGGGAGTAGGATATGGATGCTCGGGGGCGAGGCGATAGTTGACTGCTACGACAAAAGCGCCGCGTGCTGTAAGTGTAGCGATGAAACGTTCATCATGGCGAGCATTTCCGACACACCAGCCTCCTCCATGAAAGACAAAGACAATGGGGTGCTGCCCTTCTTTCGCAGATTCTTGGTTGTAACCAGGGGGATGGTAAAAAAGGATATCAAAGTTGCCGGGTGAAGTTGACAGAGTCGATGGGATGAAAGCTCGGGAGCTCGGAGTGAGTAATGAAGCAGGAATTCTTTTCCGGTCCAGCCAAGCAAGAAGCCGTGTTAGACACCTCAAGATGCGCAACTTGATGTAGAATGTGAGCCAATCCAACGCCATTGCTTTGTGATGATTTGCTTTCAGAATTGCATTCAAACCCAGCTGGCATGAAGTGTTGGGTTGGAAAGGGAAGATGAAAGTATTTTTGCCCAGCGTGATGGTGTATGGTTTGTGGATCTTTTCGTTTCGACATGTGCCCATTCAACTCAATTGTATATTGAATAACGCAGGACGGAACTAAGGGCGTTCTACCGAGGCAAACACTCGACAGGAGTTGAGTAAAATAGGGCCGATCAAAAGGTGGAGACTGTTAACCTCCGGCATTGGGGGCGCCCACTACCTAGTAACGGATAGTTTGTTGCTCCGAAAATCGAATAACAGGTAGACACTACCGAAAACAGTGACTTTGCCGGCAATAGCAACTGATTATTCGTCCAATAAGATTATACCCACATAACCTCGGTATCGACTGTTACGCAGGGACGATGACACGAAGCCTTTGTCCCGGCACCTCTTGTTACCATTGACGTCAACGTTTTGGGACTGCTACGGGCTCGAACTGCGTTCTCTAAATAAAGGCCAAGAGCTGATAAAAGAACCTGTCTGGTGCTTTAATCGTTCGTAATATTTAAAAGAGCAGAAAATGGTTGAGTACGTGGGCAGCAACCAAACAGACCAAAATGATGGATTATCATGACAGTAGATGGAGGACATGATCATCTTAGGATAGCTCGATTCATCGCAGGTTTACTATCAAAAATCAAACTAGCTTTGAAATGACTGCTCAGGCGTGCAAACACGTATCACCAGCTTTCCAAGCCCTCCCCGCCCAGAGTAAACTACATCACAAGCCTTTCGCACAGCTTCAGTATCTCGGATATCAGCGATAGTTCCAATTACTGTTCTGAGTCTCCCATCTTCGATATACTGTTTGAGTTCATCCAAATCCTTTCCGGTTGATTCCAAAAATAGGTAGGAATACTCGGTCTTATAACGATGTGCTCTGACTTTTCGAATTTGATCAAGCAGATTAAGACCCGTTCGAAAAGCAAATGGGACAGTCGGCCGATGAGCCAAATCCATGAGTGGTGAATCTTGCAATTGATTACCAGAGGGCATAGTTGAGACTGATACGATACGACTGGATCCAGGTCGCATCAGACACAGGAGCTCCATGGCAAGGCCCGCTGTGTCGAAGAGAAAGTCCACTGTTCCATGCTCAATAACGTATCTAGGGTCGAATTTTGTGTAGTCGATCACTTAATCAGGGTTAGGAATACTATGGTGAAAAGTGAAGAATGGATGGAAAACTGTACCCTCATCAACAGTATTTTCCCCCAATAGTTCTTTTATTTTCGGGATTTTCGCCGTAGAGACCGTGGTTATGACCTTCCCAGCACGAAACACATGCTTTGCCAGTTGGCACGCAAATAAACCTGTGCCGCTCACTATGCCGACGTTAGCAAAGCCGTTATAGAAAAGGAATACTAGAGGCTAACATCCAGCGGGTACAAAGACAGTTTTCCCGGAAAGATCACCACGATATAGCCGAAGAGCCTGATGAGCCGTCATTGCCGCCAGTGGAATCGAGGCTGCTTCCTCGAAAGACAAGCAAGGCGGTTTAAGGGTAATGTGCTCCTCTGAGCATCTGACAAATTCACTGCATGATCCTAAATTATGTTTCAGTAAATAAGGATAAGTGTTTTTGATCACTACTTATATTCACCTCGAGAAACTTCGGGCAACTTGACGTAGACTGCATCTCCAATATTGAACTTCTTCACATCTCTTCCGGTCTCGGTAATGATGCCGGAACAGTCATAGCCGATTTTATACGGAAAGCTGACCTGGTCAATACCGATGGGATCAACTATAAGTGTCTATACTCACGGATCTTCCACTGCAAGTTTCAGAGCCCCAGCGGCTCTTTTGACGTCAATTGGATTAATGCCAGCGGCATACACTTTGATGATCACATCTTTTGAGTTGGCGAGGCGCGGCTTGGGTAATTCTGACACCCTGTATGCTGATGGCTTTGAGTAACGTGATATATTGATAGACAACATTTCCTTTTTGGGCTGAAAACGTACGTGGAAAAGAAAGAAAGAGAGATAAAAAAGATGGCAAATATAAAGTGTGGCAACCAGGCAACATTTGATAAGGCAGGCGGTGAATCAGGATACGATACCTCCGATCTAATTTCAATAGGTTGCCTGGGTAGATCACTGCCACGGAGCAATAATCAGCCCGGTGCGCAATTGAACTAGATGGTCTTGGGCCAATCCAATGTCACTGTAAAACAACTCCGCTTCTTCTCGGTAATTGACTAACTTATTGAATGACGTCATGACTTGCTTGAGCTGGTTATATTACCGGCTGCAAGCGACCACACTCAGACCATCTTTCGAACTATACTTTGCAACACCATTCGCAAAGAACGTCTTGAATCTGAGATACTCAAGAAAGCCGAGCAACTTTATCAATCATGCCTTACCTGAAACTTCGAGATGGAGCCGAGCTCTACTACAAGGACTGGGGCAACCCGGGAGGGGCCATCGTCACCTTCTCCCACGGGTGGCCCTTGAGCAGTGACAATTGGGAAAATCAAATGATGTTCCTTGCTGATCACGGATACCGTGTTATTGCGCATGACCGACGTGGTCATGGTCGATCTACTCAGACCTGGGACGGGAACAACATGGATACCTTTGTTGATGATCTCGAGGAGCTTTTTGCCCACCTGAGGGTCAAAGATGCAGTGATGGTTGGCCACTCGCACGGTGGAGGAGAGGTCACCCATTATCTTGGAAAGCATGGCACAAGCCGCTTCAAGAAGGCCGTTCTGGTCGGTGCCGTGCCCCCCCTTATGGTAAAGACCAGTGTCAACACCGAGGGGACTGATAAGTCCGTTTTCGATTCGTTCCGAGAGGCAATGCGAAAAGACCGGGCGCAGTTCTTCTTGGATGTTCCCAGCGGACCCTTCTTTGGATTCAACCGACCTGGTGCACAGAAGAGCGAAGGGCAAATTCGTAGCTGGTGGCAGCAGGGGATGAACACCAGCTTCAAGTCAGCGTACGACTCCATCAAGGATTTCTCGGAAACGGATTTCACGGAAGACTTGAAGAAGATCGATATTCCGGTGCTGGTTCTGCATGGGGATGATGACCAAGTTGTTCCTATCGAGGCATCTGGACTCAAGTCAGCAAAATTGCTGCCACAAGGGACATTGAAGGTTTACAAAGGAGGCTCTCACGCCATTCACAACATTAATGTTGACGAAGTTAACAAGGATCTTCTTGATTTTATCAGGTCCTAAATTGGTTTTCTAGTCATGACATTGAGGGTAGCTCAACATGGACTTCTGTGAACTTAAGAGGAATACGGACAATGATTTCTTATTGTATCCAATTCGCTAAACATGAAATGCTAAACATGAGGTCCAGCAAAAAGATGCCGCCGGGTATAATAATCGGTCGATATTTCTGATACTGCAGTTTTTGTGGGCTTTGATTCGCCATAGATTAAGATCCAAAATCAATAAAAGTTAAAGGTATATATATATTCATGACCTAGTCCTTAGGACTGGATAATGTTTGGCCCTTTACACAAGTATTTTAAAATCGCGATTGTAATGTCGAATTCAACACCGACTTCCAATAAGTTAACTCTAGTCACTATCGTCATAACAATAGTTGACGTAATATCTATACTGAATTTTCCGATCCAACTATAAACAATCACTAGGTAACACGTCCGGACATAGGGTAGAGGGGTAATGCTCTCGCTTTGCGGCTAAAGACGTTGACCGAGGGTATCTGCTCCACACTAAGGATCAAATATAAAACCGTCAGTTATAAGGTGTCTCTACTGCAAAAGACTAGAGCTATATTTCTGTATCTATTGCTACATAATGTTCTAAAAATCGGAAAAATATTGTCACAAATTTTATTAGTAGCGGGTTAATTATCAGCTGAGGGAATAGAATCACTTACCAGAGGGATACTCATGGAGTTCCAGCCTAATATAACATCAGGCACACAATCAAGCAGTTATAGGAATTTAATAGCATTGAATTGTCTAGATGCGTGAACATACTTAGGGAGCCTCTCCGAATATGCGCCGTTTCCCTCTTTTACGGCATTGCTGGTCTCAAGCTCATTAATCCTAGAACTTAAAGAGGTGTGAGTCATATTTAAGTGTTCAACATATACAATACCTACGGGGTAGCGACGAGAATAACGCCGCTCAGGGCTAGCAGTTACCCTCTGGGGTGATAGATAGATCAAGTCCCCACTGCTAGCATTCTTGGAGAGCAGTGTCTGTGACTCATGATAGTGCGAACCCACTCGTCTCTTCTAGGAAGTAGAGGAGGTTATATAGTCTTTCTAACAACACTCACCGTAATATCTAGGTAGTCCATGCGCTGGCTTAGTTACTAGGCTTCATCTTCAAACATTCAGTTATCATCATCTGTCGAAGGGTTTTCTTGGTCACTATAGCTCAGGGGCCACCGTGTACCTGGTATAATCCCTAGCCCGATTCGACGTACGAGGTTAACTGGTACCCAATTACGAAGAACTCGCTTTAGTATTTTCCCCGAGTGGCTTTTGGGTTCTCCTCAGTGAAAATGATATGTTTCGGCGGATCCGATTGTATCAAACAGGACTGCTACTAGCATTGGTTCTAAGTTATGCTTTGTGTTTATTTGGCGATACTGCTTCCGCTATAATTCCAAAGGAAGGTTTCAATTGTCCTTGTCTCCGGAGGTAAGGAAAAGGAGTGTCAATGTACTATGGGCTTTTAAAGCCCCAACTTTGTCCTCGTACTCATTGATTGGAATGATGTAATGACTCCTAATTTGGGTCTCATTCTAAAGAATCACCGAATTCATAGCTCAACAATATCAATATTCAGTGGGAATACGATGGGTCGCGTCCATAGAAGACTTTCTTAGTCTGCCATATCGTTACGGGGAGAGTTATTGCCTCTTGCGGTAGACGTTGTGGGTCTTGCCACGAGCGCCTGTGAAAAAAAGAGGGTCGCACTAGTGAGTCGTGACGCGTGACGGAGCAACTAACTATCCGGCCCGAGCTTTATCGGTAGGTCCACACCGAACTCAAAATCCACTGCATACTACATACAATGTAGACCTTGGGCTTCCCTTGCGAAGGTTTCCCGCGGCTGATTGCCTCGGTAAGGAAGTTCGCCATCGTCACCTACTTTTATCCAGCGCTTGAATTTAGCTGTGCCATCTCCCACATGTCAAAGTCCATCTACAGAAAGATCCTAGTTATCACCTCTTGCGAGCCCGTGAAGAGGCACAACCACTTTCATCGCTCACTGCACATATCTGACCAGCGAGCCAATCCTGGCTTTGCGTAAGGATACTGCCACCATCATGGCTTCTGCCGCTTCATCGAATACCTCTTCGTATGTGACAATCAGGTTTACTTTAACCTAGACCTCCTACTGACTCTCTCGATCACAGGAGTAGACGCCCTCAGGGCCCGACAGTTCAGGTCGAATTTGGAGGCCAGAAGGTCGATGTACCCAAAGGCGGATACTACGATCGTTATCGTATGAATCCGAACCTGGACGAGGTAGCCCGTGATCCGGCAGTTGGACCAGACATCTCCTTTTTCCGACAAATCCCGAAGGAGCTAGTCGATTCGAGAGTTGGCCAGGTATACGCACCCAACTTCTACTACCGTACAAAGAGTGTGCAGCTTCTCTTTCTCGCGCCCCTTGACAACTTGAAGTCGAAGCTCCCAGCACCTTTGGAGCCCATCACTGCATTGCCTGGATATGGATTGGTGGCGTTGACGTTTTACTCGTATCTCGTCTGCGACAACGATCCTTACAACGAGGTCTCTATCGCCGTTATCGTCCGCCAGCCGGGTAAAGGAAGTTACAGTACGACCCAATTGTTCAGCTCTATTTGGAATCGAACCTTCTATGGATACGTTTTGGCTCTGCCTGTCGATACCGACATCGCTCGAGTACGTGGTGTCTACGGATACCAACTACCTAAATGGCTCGCCAATATCAACTTGGAGATGGACGAAAACAATATCAAAGCTGACATCACTGCGACCGATGGAAAACTCGATCTGGCACTGGATGTGCCCCTTCCGGCGTTGAAAACAATCCCATCGCAATCTTCAATTGTCAGTAACAATGCAATCAACAAGATCGACGAGAAATGGTACCAGGTGACAGTTCAGACGAACCCACTCCTTGGAGCACAACGTGTCTTCCCTCGGAACGTCAACGTCTATCGGGGCAGAGGTCCGCTGAGCGAACTTCTTAATGAATTAGGCGCCTGGACCGTCTTGCGGATGGACGTACTAAAGGATGCACAGATGGTCTTGCACATGCCAACACCCTTAAAAGCTTTTGACAACAACAAGCTATAAAGACCATCATTTGATGATTTCTCGAGGCGGGTCACAGCGACGCGAATAGTACTGTCTAACTCGTCGCAGATGAGGTTGTTGACAATGAGTTAAGGCTAGTGTAAATAGTAATTCTCCCTAGCTGCTGTATTTGATTTGATACAAGATTGTTCACAATTCTATTTTGCGCATGGTATAACCTCTTAAGGGCCCAAGGGGTGAAAAGCCTTTGTGCAATGGCTATTCCCCGAGGCTCATTAAACATTTAGGTCTTGTATTTATTCCACCCCATTATATATAAATTAAGAATATATACATAACAGCATAGACAATAGCACATTCCTTCATTCTCCTATTCATTACCACCTAGTAGGCTCTGGTGAGTGTTAAATGCTATCGGACTGCCAAGACAAGACCAATAGAATTTCAGATAGACGGAATACCCCTATACGGTAATGGATGACGTCATCATAACTGGCTGAGAGCGGTGACTACCTTCTCCGCGGTCTCTTTTGCTGACCCCGGATTCTGTCCAGTCACTAGATTGGCGTCCACCACCGTGTAAGACACAAAAGGCAGCTTGGCCTTTTTATAGAGCGCGCCACGCTTCTTAAGCTCGTCTTCGGCGTTGTAGGGCACAAGTTTGTTCACACGAGCAAGTACTTCCTCCCTCCAGGTGAACCCGGTCATATTACGCCCGGCGACCAGGTATGACCCATCTGAGAGCTTTGTATTCAGGAGGCCGCAGTAGCCGTGGCAAACAGAGGATACGACACCGCCCTGTTCGAAAATCTCCCTGGTAATTCGCTGCAGGCCCTCATTATCCGGGAA
Source organism: Penicillium sp. PG106-07D (assembly GCA_037042255.1). NCBI lineage: Eukaryota > Fungi > Ascomycota > Eurotiomycetes > Eurotiales > Aspergillaceae > Penicillium > Penicillium sp. PG106-07D. The sequence continues at coordinate 13,691 of JAXQJV010000665.1, forward strand.
GTCGTACATGACGCCGTGCCCACCAGTGAAGTAGATAGCGTCAAAATCGGCCGAATTAATCTGGTCAGGTCGGACAGTGTTCTCCAGCAGTGACATTCGAGCTGGATTGGCCTTCCATGCTTTGGCTGTCTTGTCGTAATTGGGGAATTTCAGCGACCGCGGCTCTAATGGAGACAGACCCCCCGACGGACTAAGGATGGTCTGTTGGAATCCATGCTCCTCGAAGACGTCCCAAGCGTGGGTGAGCTCAGATAGCCATAAGCCGGTAGGGTGAGTTGGGTCGTCATAATGAGCGGTGTTGGTAACAACATGTAGGATGCGCTTAGCCATGCTTGGCATGCCTTGAAGCGTAGTGATGTGCGAGTGGAAGAGGGCAGCACGTATGGCGCGATAGTAGTAAAGTATCGTCCGGGCAAGTTCGGCGTCTGTCTCTCTTCGACGCAGCTGAGGGGATTTAAGAGCTTATGATTTAGAATGGAAGAGAAAGAGCATGTCACGAGACTGCTTTCCTCCGACTGACTAGACCTATCAGATGATCCGCCTTGAAATATCCTAATTAGACAGCCATGGAAGCTCAATGATTACCTAAGGAGCAGGAGCGGGAGAAGAAACGATCCGGTTTGTCCAGATGTGGCTCCCCCTAGTGCGCCACAACCTTAAGTAGTTTGCTTGTCTGCCAAATGCCGGGTATTTGCCTCGGTAGGAGGTGACTACTGTCATCGTGTTCCTTTCGGTGCAACAATCAAGCCGAAAATGTGCATACTAGCCTTTGTCATAGAATTGCCACAAATCTACAAGCACACCACAATCGAGCGTTGCTACGCGGAAACAGCCCCATAACGTAACCGTTCTTACGATGCCACTGACAGCCTAGACTTTGGATCCTAACTTACTTTCATAAGCCAATCTCGACACAATTACACTTCCTCGGCCCATAGAATCATCTATAAAAAGCCGAGCAGTGCAAGCGAACGCGGTGAGGCACTGGGAAGGCTTTTCTTCACGTTCTTACCAGTGCGTTTCTATTTCCTCCGTTCGTGTTACCTGCCGCCACTGTGATGGACGACCATATTCCAGATCTTAAATTCAGCTCGCTGGAAGCAATTTCCACCTGCATCTCTACCACTCGCAAGTCATTCCTGGAACATAGGACCCGCGATGTCGAATTCCGTCTCGTCCAACTCCGGAAACTCTACTGGGCGTGCGTGCTATATTCTTTCCAAAATGAGCGAAATACCATTCCATGCTGGAAAACTAATTGCTGTGTTATTTTCTGTAGCATAAAAGATCACGAGGAGGCTATTGTTCGGGCTTGCGCTCTGGACTTAAACAAGCCCCGTTTTGAGACTGAAATCGCCGAGAGTGGCTGGCTGCTCAATGACATCGTCTTCACTACCCGTAACCTACATAAGTGGGTGAAAGATGAGAAAGCCCATGATATTGACCTCCCTTTCAAAGTCATGAGGCCCAAAATTCGAAAGGATCCCCTAGGCTACGTGTTGGTGATCGGGTATGTCTTGCTTTCTGTGCGAGGTGACGTGGGAGAATCTGACTTCTTTGGCTATCGTCTCTAGCACCTTCAACTTCCCCTTCCAGCTGACCTTGGGCCCTGTTATTGGCGCTATTGCGGCCGGTAATACCGTTGTGATTAAGCCCTCCGAAAATGCCCCCAACAGCGCCGTTGTCATACAAAAGATATGCGAGGCAGCCCTTGACCCCCTATGCTATTCCGTTGTTCAGGGAGGTGTATCCGAGACGCAGGCTCTCCTAGCCGAGCGCTGGGATAAGATCTTCTTCACAGGCGGTGCTAATGTTGGCCGTATTATCGCTAAGGCGGCAGCCCCTAGTTTGATTAATTAGAGCTGGATTATAATGGTGACTGCTGTTACTTTGTGAATATGAGGGAGGACTCATAAACTTTA
>JAXQJV010000666.1:0-15563 GCA_037042255.1 Penicillium sp. PG106-07D
CAAGTAGGCACCTATTAGGCAACCAGTTCTTCCCAAACCGGCTTTACAATGAACAGCAATTTTTGGCTTTTCATCACATAGATCCTCATTTTGCTTCAAAACAGTCTCAACATCTTCGAGGCCAGCGGGCCCCAGTGGGGAGTTGGCCAGCCACTTGGGTCGCCACCTTGCTCCTCGATCGCTGTAGTAATGTCAGTTGCGGGGGACAAAGAGCTTGGCACTGATCGTATCTTACCCTTGGCATAGAAAGACGGCACACAATGATGATGGGTGTCAATCTTGTTAACTGGAGGTCTGTGGCTCCAGCCGATTGCCTTGTCTTGGAGCCAATCAAGGCCGTGTTCGCCCATCGTGGAGAAAATAGCAGGCTTGTAAATGTAGACGAAGACGATCAATGCAACTGGGATCGATATCAATGTCAACATTGTTCAAGTAAGAAAGATTGTTCACGCATTTGGCGCATGCCCCGTTTTAATTATGTTGATGGTGGGAGAAGGCTGTCTCAAGCGGGGGGCCGGAACCATCCCGGTGACGAGTTCGGGTCGATCCGCACCAAGTCATGCTGCCGTATTATCCGCTGCATAATTCAAGTGGAGTAACAGTTATCCGAAAATTCTGAGATGATGTAGTTCGGGTGTTTAGCCGCCTGGTCGCGCTCGTTTCCAGATTACATTGATATAAATGTGTTCGAGACAGGTAGTAGTGAAGACTGTGCCACCCTCCACAGGATAGGGTATCTCAAAATGAGTTCATCAGTCCATTCGCGCTTCGCTACGGCGGCAAAGCAATATCCAGTTCTCGCGACCGCTTTCAGTATCATCGCATTGATAGCAACAATCTTCTTGATCATCCAAGAGGTCTTCACACCGGTCGGAAAACGCAGACCACCTCCCGGAAAGAAATGGAAACTTCCTCCAGGTCCACGAGGAATACCCATATTTGGCAACATTATGCAGCTCAAAAACGCGAGAGATGACCCAGATCATAGAATAGTAAGTTTGAGGTTTCCGCCATACGTAACATGGGGTATGGGCTGACGGTATGCAGCACAATGAGCTTGCAAAGTATGGTGAAATGACCACTCTTCATCTTGGATCTAAAACCTGGGTTCTGCTGAACAGCAAGCGCGTGGTGTCCGAAATCATCGCAAAACGCGGCTCCCTCACGAATGGCCGAACCCCAATGCCTATTTCTAGTGGAATTGTTAGCCGATATGGACGATCCTTGCTGCTTCCACCTTCGCAATGGACTGAAAAGCGACGGGTGATGCATTCACTTTTGAGTGGAACGGCCTTGAAGCAATATGGTTCATGGCAAGAGCTCGAAAGTACTCAGATGCTTGCAGAATATTTTTTCCAGCCGGAAAGGTGGTACCGCCACCATTATCGATATGCAAATTCGGTGGTCCATCGTATCGCACTCGGTGAGCGACTGGTCAAATCAGGAAAAGAATTGGCTGATCTGCAAGATGTTGTCACTCTTTTCGTTGGCAGTATTGGAACTAGCTTGGTAGACTGGTTCCCCGAACTAGATAAGCTACCTCGCGTGTTGCAGCCTTGGCGAAAGCACTGGGAGAAGCTCGGGGACTGGAACGAAGAGGTCTACAAGTCATGGTGGATTCCGGCACGCGAGAAGGTGGAGAATGGGACAGCACCCCCGTCATGGATTCGTGACGTTCTTTTGCATCCAGACACCAAATTCACTGGAAACGACCAGGAGGCCATGTACGTTGCTATGCAGCTTCTAGAGGCAGGATCGGATACGACCAGAGAAGTCCTGAACATCTTCGCCATGGCTGCGCTCTGTTATCCGAAAACTTTTCAAAAGGCCAGAGCAGAGGTTGATACTCATTGCGGCACCGCGACAAATTTCCGCTTGCCTGGTATCGATGATCTCGAGAAGATGCCATATATATGCGCTTTTATCAAGGAACTCCTTCGCTGGCGACCTATTTTCCCTTTCACTCCCGACCACGCGCTGACATCGGACATGGAGTTTGAGGGATATCATTTCCCAGCAGGAGTGGGATTCGTTATTAATGAGATCCCGGTGTGCAACGAGTGTGAGGACCCAGAGGAGTTCAAGCCCGAAAGGTGGCTGGATGGACATGAGACCGATCCTGCACATGGACTTTGGCAGTTCGGAGGAGGTCGTCGTATTTGTGTTGGCTACAGATTGGCATTCCGCGGCCTCTTTATCAACGTTGCTCGCTTGGTTTTCTGTTACGACTACGAGGCAGTAAGTGGGAAAAAATAATAGAGACATCATAGGGATACAGGCTAATGTGCAGTAGGCTGGACCATATAACTCGAAGATTTTGAATCACCACCGAACAGACGAACCTTTTCCAGTCAAGGTTACTCCAAGAAGTGAGCAATACGTGAACTTGATACTGGGCGAAGCAACTCGGGCTGAGGTTTTGGAGGATTCTAAACGCCAAATATGATAATCGATCGTCATTTAATCCTTTCTTAATCCTTTTTGCGTGGTTGATATCTTTTTGCTTTGATTTATTCTGCGAATTCAGTCTTCGTCTGAATCGGAATTTAGGAGCGACCCTTTATTGATGAGAAAAAGGCAGCTTATCATTCATTCTCTGAAACAAGATATCACAAAGTCTGTAATGGTTTTGGTAGTTTGACTCGGAAGCTTGCCTGCCGAAAAGTCCATCAATGGCCCATCATGGGCTTCATTGCCCATATACAGCTTCACATCGCCAATGCTTTTCCCTTTCAGCATCTGAGCTAATCGCTGTATGTGATCGCTAAAGACCTCTTCAGATCCACCGGTCACCAGAACATGATCAACAGCATCAAAGTTCTCCCACCAGCTTTCCGGCACATCAAGTGCCATCCCCCAGCCTTTCCCCGCGGAAACCTCCTTTTTCCAGGGAGAGTTCTCCACAAGGTATAAGCCCCATTCGTGCACGACCTGTTTACTCAAAACATCGGCACTAAGCCACCTTTTATAAGAGGGCGTATTGAAGTTGAATGAGGCCAGAGGAGATACAAGGAAACACCCTCTTATGGCACCACTCTGGCTTAAGAGATCATTTGTTGGGCAATCCACGAGGCGGGGATGGTGAAGATGTGCCATTAGACTTAGGGACAGATGGCCTCCTGCGGAGTCCCCTCCAAACACAATCTAGAATCCAATCGCGTTAGAACCGCACTTCGTAAGATTTATATGAAATATTTGGTACCTGCGAAGGCTTATAGCCTGAATTTAGAAGATGCTCAAGTGCAAGAATGCCCTGTGACATCTGCCTGGGGTATTTATTGTCAGGAATCAAATCTGAATCGTGAGTCAGTAAATATTCTTGGCTTGCGCAGTTAATGTTCTTGAACCGACCGTATGCAAGAATACATACGCTGAGTTCCACCCCAGTATTGATGGCCTCATTCCTCACATGTGCCATCCAGTCCAAGTGCCCTTTAGAAAGAGGCATCACATAGCCGCCACCTAGTGGGTTAGCAAAATTTGAGAGCGATTATTGAGTCTCATACCGTGAAAAAAGAGGACCACATTCTTCGCCTCTCTTGGCCCAATCCACAGTAGACGTGTTGAGTTGTCAGCCGCGAGGACATCTACAGTATGAGCGATATTGTGCGACGACACCCATGCATTATATGTCTCAATTGTGGATGGTAGAATTCTCTGAAGGTCTCGAGGATGGGTGTTGGCCATCAGGGCTCCGGCAAAACCATTCCATATGGATGGCCTAAGGGGCAAGCCTTTCAGCCATGCCCGAACAAAGGCTCCAATAATTCTGAATGCTGCGCTTGGTAAAGTGCGGAATAAGAAGGTCAAAAACAAGCGTAGTTTCGTGCGTGCTGATAGTCTGTTCGGCATTCTGCCCATGCTTCACACAATGAGACCGTGCGAGGTGAGAGGAGGCTGATGAGGCATCTTCCTTGTGTATTCATAGAGACAAGTATAAGTCAAAAAGCTGGCCATAGCCTCGGTTCCGTGGACACGTGAGATAATTTTACCTCGGACTGTGAAGAGAAGGTAGGATATCCCCAGATTCAAGAACAAAAAGTCCGACCTAGCACTACTACTGTACTCCGTACAGGCCAGCTGCGTGTTCGGTTACGGTCGGCTGCCCGGGAAAGATCCGAGAGATGGGGTAAACTTAAACCCCACAAAGGAATGATGATGTGGAGATACCGGAAGAGACCCGGACTTAAAGACCCCTTGTGCCGGAAAGCTCCTGTCACCTACTCACCGTTGCTTGCAAGTCCACTCCTCCATAGAGGGTCTCGCGAGCTAATAAACATCCGCTACCTTAATCGACTCATCAAGCTAGTGGATCTAAATCTCACAGAATGTCACCGAAAGCTGCTGGAAACCCAAAAAAACGAGCCAGAACGCGCCCTAAGATCGCCTTGGCCTGCGACTCGTGCAGGGAGAAGAAGATTCGCTGTGATGGGATAAAGCCAATCTGCGGGCCATGCGTGAGACGATCACATCGAAATGATCAGTGTGTCTATAACACGGAGAACTCCCGGTCGACTAGCAGGGACGAGTAAGCCTCCCCCGCATAAACGATTTGTTGCATTTCACCTCTAATGCAAGATAGATATGTTCATGCTCTCCACCAGCGAATCAAAGAACTGGAAGACACCTGCTTGAAGGCTGGGGCCCATGTCTCAAGCCCCTTAGCTCCACAAGCTCGGCTACATGGTGACTCCACTAGGCAAGAAGAAATGACACCAACGGTGACGAGCGTCTCCCCCGTTTCTCGCCGTTTACGTCTGGAAACTACGGAACAGAACCCGGCCCCTCCAAGCTCAACGAATGTACTGGTCTCAGGGCATCTAGTACCGTGTGCCCGAAGTGGACATGACGAAAGCCACACCGGCTCACCCGAGGAAAATACTACCGATCTCTATGAATCGCCATTATTTGACGAGGACCAAGTCCGCATTACGGGTATGGGCCAGATGATCTTGTCCGAGGCAGAGAGGGAAGATCGAAGGAGATCCACCCGATTTCAATTCTATGGTACTTCATCCACGGCCTCTCTCATGCGCATTACCTATCAAAGCATGCCATCAAGGCCGACGGGTGGCTCTCGTGCCGAGGCCGCATACAACAGGCTTCAGGACACATTCACCACCTAAGGGATGGAGGATTTTTCATTACCACCGCGAGCGTTTGCCGACCACCTGGTGAAGCGATTTTTCGAGAAAATATACATTCTCTATTTACTATTCGATCGCCCAGCCTTTGAGGCAGCCTATCAGAATCTTTGGCGTGGAGAAGACGAACTAAATATCCCCCCGCCGACCGATTTGCAGATTGAAATAGAATCAAAGACAGAGTCTGAGCCCATATCGATTGTCTTCTTGTGTGCTTTGAACTTGATATTTGCCTTAGGCTGTCAGTTTGCCGATCTGCCATCTGAGGAAGCTGAGTCCGTCGCCAATTCCTTCTTCCTTCGAGCGAAGCATTTCATCGGGCTCGATTTCTTGGACATCAACACCCTCGGCGTGGTTCAGACTTTACTCATTACAGCACTCTATTTGCAGAGCTCTCCATATCCCAGTCGTTGCTGGCATTCTGTTGGGAACGCCTGCAGAGTTGCCTTTGGATTGGGCCTCCACAAATCAGATATTCTGGCTACACTGACACCCTTGGAGTCTGAAATTCGTAGACGGACTTGGCATGGATGTGTAATAATGGATATGTAAGTCTTCCACTCCTCTTTTCTTTTTTTTCGCGCTGCTAACCTATAGCTTTGTAGGACTTTGAGCATGACATACGGCAGACCGAGCATGACCTCCCATCTTGCCCGAGTTCCCAAACCGGATGGTTTAGAACTATCTGGGCACCAAAATGGTGCCGGTGGACCTCCGTTGATGGCATTTTATATCGAAGCGATCAAGCTTTATGATATTTTGGACAATATTCTAGCTGATGTCTACAATGTCTGGCGTGGCCGGCTGCGCCAGGACAACCTGCCATACCCGACGTTGAGCCTCAGGAGCCTTCAAATTGTTCTCGAAGTTGAAAGAGAGCTGTTGTTGTTCAAGGCCAATGTCCCTTCCTTTTTGAAGTGGACAACTGGGGCACACTCCACACCTTCTCTTCCAGAAACCAATATGGCGACTGCTCAGCAAAGAAATGTTCTACATGCTAGGTGTGTTACATATCGCTACACCTTCAGCTGCCACTTTCTAACCTCTCTATACAGATACATGCACCTTCAGATCCTCCTCTACCGTCCCATATTCACCCAAATATACTCTAAGCGAGATTCATCGTCTGGACCAGAGCTACAAAATGACTCGTCATCTCAGAGCATAGAGATGCAAAGCAATCTGTATTCTTCCATGTTCAGGAAATGCGCCGAGGCATGTGTGACAGCTGCCATTGATCTCGCACACCTAGTGCGAGAGACTTATCAAACCGACTGTTCCGATGCATGGTGGTACAATGGGTTTTGTATGTTACAACCGCTATTTATCTCGCTCTACCTATCATACTAATTATACCACTCATAGACGCCTCGACCGCGGCAATGGTCCTCCTCATGGCTATATCTACCCCATCCATGATGGATCAAATACTTTGGGACAAAGCACGGGACGCTTGGAAAGAAGCAACCAGTGTCCTGGAATTTCTGTCAACATTTTGCCGCTCCGCGACCAACACGCTTCAATTTCTCCAGGCTGCTTATGTTCGAGCAGTCCCTACTGTTCAACATCAGACGGGTGCGGAAGCTGATGTCTCACATATACCGCAACCTAATGATCAATATGATAATCTAATCAACGACCTAACCCAGTTTCCAGTCTTCGATTGGGAGGAATTTGCGGAGAACATGGCACCTGGATTGGATGACGGGGTTCAATTTCCATGATAGTTTTGCATAATATTCATTTCGTGAAATGTATCCAAATTCCCGGCCACAACATCATCAAAGGGCGCCAAACCACTCGTTAAGAGACTATTCTGCCAGACTTTTAACGCTAACTAATGGCCTTGATATCTCTTGATCACTCATTTTGCTTTGTCCACCTTCTTTTCTTTCCAGTCCCACCCAACAGTGTCGGTTCCGTGAATCCAGTCCATCAAGCCGATAGTTCCATAGTTGACACGAAATTTCTCGTGGTGTAGATCGTGCAACTCGGCGGGTGGTAGTTTCAAGAAGTCGTACCCGCTATGGTCAGCCGCAGCCTCCCAGAGCTCGAAGGTGGCAAAAGCCATAATTGTGAGGCCATGAGCGCCTTTCAGATAGAGAGGGAGTGTGATCGGTAACACATTAGCCAAAATATGCTCGATCGGATGAGCATATTCGGCAGCAAATGCGACTGGTGTAATGTATTTGTGATGCATCTTATGAACATAGGCGTAGATGCTGGGGTGGTGAAGGGCGCGATGAACGTAATAGAACGAGATCTCTCGTGCTAGTAGACCAAAGAAGAAATCTCCTATCACGGTCGTCAGAGAGGGTATGGTTGGGTCGAAATTCATCAAGGAATGATCGAAGCCGCCAGCTATATAGAGCATCGCGCCATGCATAGCCACAGAAAGAACGTGGTTGAAAAGAGAAAACCTTATACAGTGTAGGATTTGCTGGCGGGTCGGCTGCCGACGAGGGCCTTGTATCTTGTGGCGCTGCGAGAACTTCGGGAAAAGAACATCGATCAGCAAGTAGATAGCTGCTGGTATGATGAATCCAACGATTTGAACCAGTATATCTGCCACAATCTCGATGACGCCTGGCCTGTATGAGTTGATGATACTGGTCCAGGTAGTCTGTAATTGCGAGTGGAGATTCATGGCTGCTTTCGGTCGTTTGAAAGGTTGTGATTCAGGGTAAAGTCATTCTCACTTCTGCGATACTCGCATTATTATAGGTGTTTATACCCGTACCCACAAACTTGTTCCGCTGACTACGAAGATATTCATTCATATGAAAAATGGTGCCTAGATCGATATCTTCTTGCCATGTTAAGGAAATTCGGAACTGTGCCGGTGCTGATTGAGGATGAACCTCGGAATTTGAGGTTGATGGCCTCCTAGTCACTTAACACAACACCCAAATTCGCCTCGTGGATCTACACTTGTTCTAGATGATACGTGAAGAAAGTAACTTTGGCACGTGTGATTTCTCGTTTCGGGTGCATCCGAAGCCACGGGAGTGGTCCCGACATGGTGCGATCTTGAAATTCAGGGATAGCGATGTCATACTTAAACTAAACACCTGCCCCGTATTGGGATAGATCACACACTTTTGTACTAAGCTTATGATCATTGCTGTTCGAGATGACTACACCGTCAACAGAAGCCCCAACCTACAGTCAGATAGCCTGTGTTGGTGCTGGCCTATCGGCTGTGGCTTTAGGTGCAACGTTACAGAGATGGTACGGCATTGAAGACATTCGTTTGTTCGAGCGACATCCCACGACCGGTGGAACATGGTACATCAATACGTATCCAGGTTAGTCAGACCGCTCAACCTTGATCTAACCCGAAAACTGACACCTCCGGAGGATGCGGCTGCGATGTTCCAAGCGCTCTTTATAGCTTTTCTTTCGCGCAGAACCCGAACTGGACAAAGCTTATGCCCTCCAACAAGGAAATCAAGGAGTACGTGGATAACGTGGTGAAAACCTACAATCTGCTTCCGAAGATGACCTTCGGAGTGGAAGTTGTCCGTAGTGTCTGGAGAGAGGACGCCAATCGATGGCTTCTCTACCTGCGAGATTCGACAGGAAGGAAATATACCCACGAGTGCCAAATTCTTTTTGCGGCTACTGGGCAACTTGTAGAGCCCCGTGAGTGTGAAATTCCTGGCGCGTCGGAATTTGAAGGAAGTATCTTCCATTCCGCCCGCTGGGACCATAGCGTGGATTTAAAGGGGAAGAACGTCGTTGTTATTGGAAATGGATGTTAGTATCAACTTTCACATTATCTGGAAAGCTACTGAATGGGATTGCTGATATCGTCATAGGTACTGCTGCACAAATTGTTCCAGCCCTTGTGAAGGATGGAGGTGTGAATTCTCTTACCCAGATCATCCGAACAAAGCACTGGATCTTCCCGGCGCCAAACTTCAGCTATCCCAAGCTACTCCAGTGGATCTTCCGCTACGTCCCACTAGCAATGAGACTGCACAGATTCCATATCTTTTTGATCGCCGAGAACGACTTTCGTCTATTTCCAATGACAAAGGGTGCGGCAAAACTGAGAGAGAAGAGAAGAAAACAGGTAGAATCGTATATGCGGCGAGCTGGTCCGGAGAAGTATCATGATCTGCTTATCCCAGATTTTGATGTTGGCTGCAAGGTAGGTCTATCTTTATTTATCATCTAGCATGTCTAGCTCGTCATGTCCAAAGATCTGAGTGGCTAATCCGACCCTTAGCGACGAATCTTTGACCCTGGATATCTTGAATCACTGCATGACGACAAGGTCCTGCTGACAGACGCGAAAACCGAAAGAATTACCACAGAGGGTATCGAAACCGATAAGGGGTTTATTCCTGCGGACGTTATTGTGCTCGCAACAGGCTTCAAAACCAACAAGTTTATTCCTTTCATGGATGTCGTTGGACGTAACGGCCAAAGCGTCGAAGAGCACTGGAAAAGCAAGGAATACGGCGGTCCGGCAGCGTACAACTGCTCTGTACTGAATGGATTTCCTAACTTCTTCATGCTCTTGGGACCTAACGCTGCGACTGGTCATACGTCTGCCATGATGGCTGCGGAGAAGTAGGTTACGCGCATCGACGATTTCTTTATCTTCTGCACCTAGGGTTTCTAACGATTATAACTAGCTCGATAAATTATGCCCTTCGCATCCTCAAGCCAGTTCTAGATGGCGATGCTGGTTCCGTCGAGGTCACTGCCAAAGCTGAGCACGATTATGTGTATTGGGTGCAAGACGCATTGAAAAAGCGTGTTTGGAACGCTGGATGTTTGTCGGTAAGCTCGGCTCGTCTGATCATTACCGTCCGGCATGTCTTGATTAACGGATTCTCATAGTGGTATCTCAACGATAAAAACTGGAACTCCATGTCCTACCCCTGGAATCAAGGCCACTATTGGTGGAGAAGTCTGTTTCCCACGTGGTCTGACTGGTCTATCAAGGTTCGAGCTTCAAGCTTCCCGTCGTCTGGCTAACAATTGAACTGATACGTTATTTGACAGAGAGTCGTAAAGCCAAGAGCTCGCTCTGGTTCCTGGGTTATACTGTTGGCTTTAGCTTGCGTGGGGATCTTAGCAGGTAATCAGCTCAGTGATTCTCGGGACTGGCTCAGGCACCTCAGAACCTACAGCGCCATAGCGCTGTCCAACATGCACCTGGGGAAATTATGGTGATCGGAACCACAACCAGTGCTGTATTGTTGGAACTTGGGATTATCTGTATATTTATCCTGCGTAATTCTAGTGTGTATTTTATCGTACTCTCTATATTAGCTACGCACATTCTCCTGAAACACTTTATCTAATCTTAGACCATTGAATCCTCAAGACACTCAAGAAGAGGTGTCTAACCCTTTGGTTCTCACTCAAAGTTCCTGCGAAAGGACTTTGCACTATAGTCCACCCCGTTTCAATATGATTGAATTTGGTAAGGATTGGTATTCATCGATAATGAGCAGACAAGCTCTGGCAATCTCGAACTATCGGCCATTATTGGAGCCATAGACTTTCTCTTAATGAATTTAGACCCTTCATTACTATTTTTTCCTTCGATATTAGATAAATATAACATCTGAACATGAGCTAAGAGGAGTCGAGAGCCGGAGAGAGAACGGAGTACTCTGCATTGTGCTGTCTATTGAAAGGGTCAATGGTCTTCTATATGTTCCTGCTATGGCGCTTGTTTTGAGTAAATGACTTCAAGGCATCATCCAAGTTTCAAATTTCATACCGCCAATGATCGAAAAAATATTGTACCATAGACTGGACCTGTCCAGTGGCCACAATCCCTTTGAGTTCTTAAACCGGGACGTTCCGGTTGTCAAGCGAAGACGATCATCGGATGGATATTGCACCGACGTACCGCCATCCGGGTACCTTCCGGCGCAGATGCGGAACAGTTGCGAACTTCAAATTCCTGAGAAGTCGGAGATCACAAACTATGAGAATTGTGGAAAGCCTAAGTTGAGCAGGTGACGGCAACGTCTCCGGTTTCCAAAAGTTCATAAAGTACTAAATCGGGATGAGATTTCTCCACCTCCCAGATGTAATATTGACTACGCCCAAGGTTGAATTTCGACGATGACGAGCAAAGGATCGATTCTTCCCCGCGAGGGCCTTTACATTGACCCAGTTTTCAAATGGTTACGGCAAACACTGCTTCATCCGGTATTCACGTTGGCATGCTTATACTTGGTGCATGGAGCCAAGTTGAGCGCTGCTGTGCCATATCAAAGGCCCGTCCAGCTGATCACAGGGGCCAGTATCTTGCTGTTTCTTAACGACTGGTTGAGTGGCAAAAGTCAAAACAACTGGGTTACAGATGACAGCTGGGACTGGAAGAAGGAACTGGTAGTAGTCACTGGTGGGAGTGGTGGCATTGGGGGTGGTGTAGCACAACGTCTCGCGGCTATGGGGGCTCGGGTTGTTGTGCTGGATATTATCCCTTTGACATATGAACCTGGTATGCTGATTGGAAATTTCTCATTCACTTCTTCTTGGCTAACACAGCTTCAAGGGAAACGTATCGTATACTATAAGTGCGACCTTAGCGACGAAAAGGAGATTAAATCTCTCTGCGAAAAGATCAAAGTCGAAATAGGTCATCCAACAGTTCTTGGTGAGTGAGATAAGCTAAAAGTTAGGTTTCTAGCTGACAGTGGTAGTCAACAATGCTGGTTTGTCTCGTGGTCGGACCGTTGTCGAAGGTTCATACAGCGACAATATCATTACCTTGAAGACTAATCTACTTGCACCCTTCCTGCTTACTAAAGAGTTCCTTCCCACCATGATCCAGCACAATCACGGCCACATTTTTAACATCGCATCGATGAGTGCTTATATCCCTCCGGCAGGGATTGCAGATTATGCGGCGTCAAAAGCTGGAATGATTGCATTTCATGAGGTAGGATCCAGGTATCACTTTTTCTTGTCTATTTCAAAGTGCTTATTCTCTTAGTGTCTTGCGGAAGAGCTTCGAGGCCAGGATGCCCTCAAAGTTCGCACATCGCTTGTTGTTTTGAGTTTTACAAAAACACCTCTTTTCAAGGGGGAGACAAATCAGTCCCACTTCTTCACGCCACTGCTGCATATAGACACCGTCGTCGATGCCATTGTTGATACACTTGATAGTGGACTAAGTCAGACTATCTTTCTCCCTGGTATATTTAGGTTCTTCGCGGGCTTGGTAAGTCATCACCCCTCTTTGAAGGACTATTATTTACATATTACGTAGCGAGGAGCCCCCGTTTGGTTCCAGATTTTGATTCGAGGCGGTGCCAAATCTCTGAAAGTGGATTTCAAAGGGCGCCAGGAGATTGACCCGACGACAGGAAGACTTAAATAGAGACCAATGGCTGGGCTAGCCTCTTCCTGCATGTTTATTGCCTAATCAATGTCCCTTCAATATTTTTGACGATGGAAAAATGTGGCAAATATGATTAACAATATAAAAACGTTTTCTCGTCCAATTTGCACATAATTCAGGTTTTTTCTCTTGTCGTTGCGTAATTATTCCCGTGGACTGGTAACCTGGACAATCAATGTTGGGATAATTCCACCTACAACGACAATTCCACTCATGACTCCGGCCGTACCTGTGAAACCTAAAGCACGAAACATGTATGGGAAATAGAAAGGGCCGACCTAGATTTTCTGTTAGCGAGGGAATAGGTGCTGAGGTAGAGGAGGACGAACAAAACCATAAAGTAGTCTGATAACGTTGAACAGCACTCCGATTGAGGCAGAGTCACCGGGCGAAGTATCGATGGCATACGCTGTGAGAATGGTAGATTGAATCTGATTGCCAAAGCTGGCAATCGCAATTCCCACACAGGGGGTTACATTCCAAGTTTTCGCTTGCTCAAGTTGAAACCCCCAAACGAGCTGACCCGCAATGATCGTGAGGAAGCCAATATAAGTCAACCAAAGTCGGTCGGCCGGACAGACTCGGCCTTTGCGCTTTCGATAAAGCTTCATGAAGTAGTCGGACATTGGACCACCGATCTGCTCTCCAATTACGCATCCAATGATGATGGGGATGAACTGGAGACCGGTTTGTTGAGCATCGAGATGAAATTTCTCTCCAAATGTAAGGGGCATCTCGACCACGAAGACGATATTTGCATAGCAGAAGGTGATAGCAGTAGCTAGAGCTGCTACCAAGATTCGAGGGTTTTTGGCTAGGCGGAATGGAGACACAAAATCCGATATTCTGATTGGACGCGCATCAAGTCGTTTGGGCAGTAACCCATTCGCGAACTTTCGGAAGCTCGAGACCTTTTCTTCGGCAGCATCATTCTCAGGTTCCGTAACACGAAGCGTCTCTCCACCAAGGCAGATATAAGCCACCGCTTGCAAGAAATTGATAATGGCAAATATCCAAAATATGAATTCCACTCGAGTGTGCTGCACCACGAATCCCATGATAAAGGGACCACCCGGGGTACCGAGGATGGTCATCAAAACCCACCATCCCACCTTCCGGGCATATTCATCCGGAGTAGATAGTTCAGCCACCACTCCACTTCCAATTCCAATCGGTGGAGATATGAAAGCTGCAGTCAAAACACGAGTGACCATCTGGCTAGCGTAACTTTCGCAGCGGGCGCCTCCGATGTTGCACACCATACTTGCAAGGACCGAAAATATCAGGACATGGTGGCGGCCATATCTTTCTGTGATGACAATCCAAAAAATTGGTGCTATTCCAAGTAGTACGATCTAAATCACATTCTTAAAAATAAACCCTATTCTCTAGGGGAATATTACGAGACAAGTTACTTACTTGAATGGACACCAGGTAGCTTGCGTCAGCAAGAGCCACGCCATAAGATTTTGCCATTGAAGAAACTGCTGGCACGACTCCTGCTGCCATGAACACAGAGATCATGGAGTGAAATGAGACCATTAAAATCGTAGCGTTCTTCTTCCATTGTGGCCAGTCGACAGCTTGACGAGAATTAGGTTCAATTGACGATGAAGGGACTGCTCCTTCCAACTGGACAGGAGGACCCGATTCAATTGACTCCAGATGCTGGAATGGGTTCTTTGGCTGAAGGTCGCCAGAGCCCATGTCACTCATGGCTGCGGGGAAGGATTGAAATTGGTAAAAGCGAGATTTCTATCTTCTAATATAAGATTGAATTGAAGCTTAGAGAGCTTGCTCCTGATAGTTTGGCTGTTAGAAGAACCCACCAGTCCACCTCCTTTTATATCCATATCTCACATACTTTACTTTCTATTCTAGGTTTTCCTAACGCGTCCTAATCTAGTTTGTTGCGGGGGAATAGTGTAATCCCCCACAGAAATCAGCCAAATTTATAGTTTCGGTTCTCATCCCGGACTGTAATGATCCTTGGTTCCCCGCGTTTCGGGACTAATTCCGTGTATCTGGGATAGCAGGCGTCTGATTGGGGGCAGAAGGATCGGTAGATTGGCCTAATTCAAGGTTTGGGGGCCGTTTCCGCGAGGTCGCCCAATGAAGGTTAATCATATCCCCAGAAGATTCGAGGAATAAAATGGGATCTATCCCGAGTGCTTGGACCCCTCAACGGCACGCATCCCTCGTGTGTTGTTCACAGTAATTGCATTCTTATCAATATTGACTATTACGAATCAAGTATAGTTACAACGGAATTATGGCGCGTCAAGTTCAGATACGCCTCAAGAAGAGCTATGGGAGAGTGTCTCAAAAAGATGGCACATTTGGTCATTCATGATTTAAATTTCGATATCATCTCCCATCACACGAGGAGCCAAAAGTTTTACAAAGTTAAGATACTTTTTCACGCAAGCGCCATATTGCTATGGCTTTTTGAAAAGGCTGTTCGCATTTCCAAAGTAGATCTTATCGCGTAGCTCTGGGTCAAGTGGGAAGACATCTAGAATTTGCTTGAATCCAAGTGATTTGTCGGGGGACGCATAAGGAAAATCAGAACCTGCGGAATATATTAGCTAGTGACAAAATAACGGAACATAGGAAAGTCTTACCATAAGTAATATGATCATGCGGAATAACTTCGAGAACTAGTTTGAGAACGGCCTGGGAACTGGAGAGGGCCAAGTCAAAGTAGAATGACCGGAAGTCTTCCATAATCTCCTCGGAGGACTTCCCATAAATGCGGGCGGTTGCAGCGGCTTCCTTCGACACGGTGCAAATGCGCATAATCAAGAAGGGCAGGGTTCCCCCGGCGTGGGAGAGAATCACTTTGCAGTCTGGATAACTTCTCTTTGTGTTGGTGATAATCATGTCGACAGCAGTTCTCGTGGTCTCATGGGGATAATCAATGGCTGGCTGCGGCAGGAGAGGGTTGACTCGAGTCGTATCAGCGGGATGAGTAGGGTGAATGAAGACCACGGCCTTTCTGGAATTCAATTCCTCCCAGATAGGCTTGAATTCAGGAC
>JAXQJV010000667.1:0-15547 GCA_037042255.1 Penicillium sp. PG106-07D
CTTCTCCCGACGAGCGTCTATCTGTAGTAACTGCGAAAATTCCAGATCAGACTTTGCGTCCCATAACTGGCGACTATCCGGTACTGGGAAATGCAGATCCGACAGCTGAAGAAGTCGACCTTCTGTGTCTTCCGAATCCCCGCTTCTGCATAGGGACGAGATTTTATACATTGCCAACCCCAGCCGGCACATCTCTTCCACCCCAATCCAAATACACGCCATCGACTCGACGGCCTGGTATCGTTCCAGCATACTAGGGTAGTAGAATACGTTTGTTCCACGACAGACTCTAACTAGAGCGGAGAGAATGTGATAATCCGAAGGCGAAAGGGAAAGGTTCAAACCCAGGGAACGGGCGTTGCCGTCCTGGATCAGCGAGAAAATAAGGTATAGCAGGATACCCTGGTAGGTAGCAATGGGACATATAGAGACAGGCTCGCCGTCCTCTGCAATTTCGACTGGCCCAGGGTTCTCCCATTGAACCTGACCCGTTAGTCGGTGGTCTGCTGGAATCGAGTGATCGATGTACATACCCTCTGTTCGCGGATCCATAACCCCAGTTTCCGATGCAGATCGATAGCAGCCTGTCGCGCGGGCGCCTTGTCACTCACCCACAGACCAATCATCAGGACCGCCTGGAGGAGCAATGGCGGTTCATCCGGGATACTGAATGTTGCGCGATGCAAGATAGGCCAGTGAGCGTGAAAGTGAGCAAAATAGAAATTGACGTAGTGCTTTGTTTGGGCCATGCGATCTTCCACGGAAACCGAGGCATCAACGCTAGACTCAAAGCTCTGCTCGTCCGGCGACGAGCGGGGCGCCACAGACGGGGACGTATCGAATGCGCACTCGCGTCCTTTTGTGCGACACTGTAAACAGGGACGTCCTCCATGGCACCTTGTCTTGGCAATGCGACAAGGCCGACAAGCTTGGGAAGATCGTGTCGCATTCGATTGGGAAGTAAAATGCTCTTGACGGATATGGCGTCTCAGTGAATCACTGATTTGCTTTTAGCGATTGCCTCACAACTTGCCACTGAAACGTGATAAGATAGGAAATTACTTTCGAGAGAACGAACGGTTGCAGATGGAGCATACGCAGGCGAGGACACCAGTATGCTGCGCTTCATGCCGGTTCAGGTGTTCTTTCCGCTGATAGCTTAACGTACAGCCGGGAAATCGGCATGAAAATGGTTTTGGAGAACTCTTGGTTGCAGACATGTTCTTGGCAGGTAGGAGCATAAGGTACTTGAATGATTCAATCAGTTGTTATGGTGAAGAGCTTCCTGACTTGAGTCTTTATCCCACCGGCAACGCTGCCCGGTGGGATGGGTTAGTTAGGTCCCACTAGAGCTGACGGGACTAACCAGTTATAGACAGCTTTTGCCCACCTCGTAAAGTTAGTGTCAGTCGATGGACAACAGAAGATCTTATATTGACGCCACTTGAGGGCTCTATAAGAGTAAAATGCCCAGAAGAACAAGGGGTTTGATCATTGAACGTTAGAGAATATCGCAACCAAACAAAGCTTAAAGTCATGGCCCAAGATGACCGCCGCCGATCATTGCCTTTGTGGGCAGGCTACCGAAAATTCGTTGGCCATCGTTCCTCGTGGCGAGTTGGCGGGGCCCTGCTAGAACGATCAGCATATCAACTCGAGCACGACGTGGTCAGTGAGGGGAATACTCCGTGGTCGGCGTTGATGGATGGCACCGCCACACGAATTGGATGATCGCGATCGCCGCAAGATGGCCGGTGGGACCAGTGCAGAAGCCGGTGCCAAGCGGAGTCGGATCACGGTAAGCTCCAGGACAAACACTTAGCGCTTTCTTGAGCTATTCCCTGATACAAACTACAGAGAGCCTGTGACCGATGCCATGATTGTGGTGTCAAAGTAGGTACCTGGTCTGCCAGCATGGTACAGTTAGCAAGGTAGACTAACCGCCATGGTAGTGTGCGCCGAGCCTAGCACCTGGCTCATGCAAGTCATGTCTCGACTATGGCCATAGATGTACCTACAATCGTCCAGTAAGGCGTCGAGGTGTATGTATCTCGCACCTTTTTTTTTTATTCCGGAGATTAACATGTGTCCATCAGCCCGCTCCACGCTTGCGACGCGGTGATCTCGCTCCTCCAACCCGGTTGATCCAGCCATCAGTTTTGACGGCAAGCATTTCGCCATCAAGATTCGAACGTCATGAAATCACCGACCATGAGACTATCTTATACCTGGCCGAAATATACTACCGCGTTGTCTATCCTATGTATTTGTGCCCGTCTCTTTATGTGATAAGACTAAGCTCACGCTGACCACAGTCTCCTCTATTTCCACTGGCCGTCCTTTTCAGCGGATCTCCAGAAGAAGCGTTATTTGCATGATCGCTCATTCTATGCTCTCACAATGGCCGTCTGTGCGACAGCATCGGCGCGTATACGCACTAACGCACCTCTTCCCTCTGCTTCATCTAGTATCAATATCCACAAAATTCCGTCCTCCAGGTCCTTCTATAAAGAGTCTTTAGACTCGATACCTGTGCTCGTTGTCGGGGCAGAAGACTTTAATCTGATGCGTACAGAGGCATTGCTTGGGATGCTGGCTCTTCAGCACAATGACTTGGGAAGTGGCCACGCCCATTTACATCGGTATCTAGCGATGGTTACCCAGTCACGATTCCATGATGAGAGAAATTGGCCATTGAATCTCACAGAGATTGAGGTTCAAGAGCGAAGGCGCCTTGTGAGTACACACTTTCTCAATATCATCGGACAACGGCATCTAACTTCTCGCAACCCCAGTTCTGGCAGGTTTACCAGTTCGACATCTATCTAGCTGTAACATTTGGCTCACCAATGCGTCAGCGCGCTGCGCAGTGCTGTGTCCGCTACCCCGCAGAAGTGTATGATGACGGCGATATCACCGAGTCTCAAACTCGGCTTCCTGGAAACGGCTCCGTGTCATTCATTCGCGGCTGGAATTTCACCACAGATCTCTATCGGATCCTCGAGCGTGTCACAGAGTTCCAAAGAACAAGAGAGGTGAATCAGGTGCTACCCGGTAGACATCTGAGCGAGATGTTTTCCAGTGTGGACATGAGCCATGCCAAGCCTAATCGACAAGACGTACTCGCAAGCATGAGGGACCTTTTCGAAGAACTCCCCACTGAATTCAAGTCTGCGCGTCCTATGAATGGGGATATCATGTTGGAGCGATACGGGTTTCAAGGTCAATACTTAGATCTGAGAAATTGAAATTGAGTACGAGGAAGCTGACCGTGCATAAGCCACCAACATCATGATCACAATGACAACGGTCAAGATGGCCACGACTCGATCAGAGGACCAGGATGTTGCGCAGAGATGTGATATTGCTGGTGAATTGTTGGATGGATTATCCGCCATTCCCACCGTCTACGTTCAGGCCACTTCTACAGCGATGGTCAGTTCGAGAATTGCTTGGGTCTGGGTAGAACATCGCTCCAAGAAACTGCAGCTAACGCTCGTAGTAGCTCCATCACGTTGCCGGCGTAGGACACCTTTTAGGCTCGGTGATCCGCTTCCCACTTTCCCAGTGGAGATATTTACAGGTTCGCTCCGCTCTCCTTGCCATGGCCGATCTCGTGAGTAGTTTGGAGTCCGCTCTCAATTCGGCCGCCGACATTTCTTCCAACCTTCGAGAGCAAGTCCAGAGATTCGACCAATACATGAAAGATAGCACCAAAGGCAATGGCCTGAATCATGTTTTACACGGCGCGTTGCCAACGGCTTTGATCGGCGCCACCGCGAACAAACCTCCGCGCGAGATCAATGAAAGCGGCTCGGTGGGTACCATACAGACCGATATCACAGTTTAGATAACTAACAGCTCGCAGCAAACGATGGACAAAGTGCCAGCCAGAATCACTCGTTCTCAGACAGTACATCTCGATTCAGAGACAGAATCTTCTACTACGCAGCAAGCAGAAAACGTAGCGAGCACGGGAGCCGAGGACGCCGAGGCTTTGCCCATGCTGCAGCTCCCGAATGACGCTTTTATAGATTGGCCCGTCGAATTTGACTTCGGAGGCGCTTTTGACTATTTGGGTGAAGTGAACGACGGCGGTATATGGGACGGGGCAGGCGTGGATGATCATACCGAGTGAGGCACGCGTGTCATGGATCGAAAACATCATGTGGCGGTGATAGCAAGTAATAGCAACAGTCCACGCAGCTATCACAACTGGAATATTTGAATACTCTAAGGCTAGGATTTGAACCTGCAACGTCGCATTTCCCTTACAACCTGCCTCGTTGTCGTCCCATGGGGCTTCACTGCTCTCACACGCTTGATGTAAAACACATTTTGACAACCACACCTAGGCTTAAAAAGACTAAAAATTAAGATCAAACTATTCTTCTCGCTCTTTTGAGTATTTTGATGTAAAATTTATATCTCTATTTGCAAAAGTAACGTGGTAACTGTGGTTGTAATCCGCCTCCGAGAAAAATGGAGGCACCCCCCTCGCGACACCGTCCAGGAGCTCGGCCATTTCTGGCGTCATGACTGCTTTAACCGGACGGTTGGGCTAACCAGGTAACCAACTAGGTTACCGCGCTTGGGGAGTGACTGACTAGACCTGGAAGTTGGTGATTACCCTTCTTTGGTCATGTTCTACCAGGCTAAACGCCGCATTAACACAACTCGAACAACGCACCTTGAGGGCATCTCAAGGTCACTCGTTGCATTTTTCATCCATTTTAATATCACACCATCATTCAATTAGATTATACCTCCCTAGGCAGATGATAGAATGGCTGGACTTTCGACGCAGTTGCAGGTGATGAAAGGGTAGCTGGCCATCGCCCGCCCAAGGGTTAGCCTCCAGGCCATGAAGATCAGCTTCATGTAGACTTTACGCCGTCTACACTCGCCAATCGTCTGATCAACTTTGAAGCACCCAGTCTCGTCATCCAGTACCCTACAATTACGTTCGACCTAGTGAATTGGCCTTAGACGCTGCCCGGCCTGGCTGAAATCATCATGAAGAGCGACGACCATGGATGAAATTACAAGGGAGAAGCGGAGCCTGGAATGATTGCCAGCTGTTTTCTAATTGTTTGTTCCAAGGGGACGGTCATGTAAGGAGGAACAAGGAGCTCAGTGCTCCAACAAGGGGAATCAAAAGTAGGACAGGATAGACATGACCGAGGCAGAGAAAGCCGAAAGAAGATATGGGACCGGAGAGGTTGCCCGAGTATTAGTAAATGTTGTGCAAATATCAACAGGTGTGGTCACGTCGAGGGAGTGTGGTGGTTGCTGAGAAAACAAAAACGCTCAAGGGAGTGGAAAGCACATGGGATCTATGGTGTGCAGGAAAGGAATGGAAGGGCAGAATAAGAGGCCCATTGCAAAAGGGGATATCAGCAACCGAAAGAAAAGAAGAAAAATCGCAGTCGTGACCGTCGCCTGACCAGCCCAATACGCCCGAGAAGAATAGCATGATGATCGTACACAAATGGGAACTTTTTACACTGCGACGCAAGCCGTCGCGCCAAGGCACTGCTTCAATCTAGCTATTGTACAGTCTAGACCGACAGGCTTGAACAGCAACTTCTTAGAAGTTGGACGCAGCATTTACAGGACCCGGGTTGTGGTACTGGTCCAGTGTGTTCTTGAAGGGGGTCCCGCCCTGAGACGGGCTAGGAGCCTTCTCACGAGGACCGCTGCCAACAGCGGTACCGCCCATCAGATCGTCATCCTCATCGTTGTAGCCCTCGTTGCGCTTCTTCTGGATACGCCAGAAGACGACACCAAGAACACCCAGCAGGATGGCACCACCAACACCAACCACAACACCGATAATGATCTTCTTGTCGGAAGAAGACACACCACTGCTAGAAGAGCCGCTGCCTCCGTTGAGCGAAGGGGAGGTGGTCTGCGCCGGGATAGAGGTGGAGAGCATCACGGTCGGGACGGTGGTACCGCTGATAGTCACCTCGGAAGTGATGGTCTTGACAACAGGGGTTTGACTGGTGGAAGTGGTGTCGGCCGAAGTCGTCTTGTCTGGGGTACTAGAAGTAGAAGGGTCCTTGGACGAGGAAGTCGAGGATGTGGATGTGGAACTGGTAGATGGGGGCTCTGACGAAGAGGAAGTGGTGGATGTCGTGTGCGTGCTGCTGGTAGTACTCGGGGCCTGGGAGGTCGAGGAAGTGGAAGATGTGGACGAGGTGGTACTCGAAGTGGAGGTATGCTCTGAAGACGAGCTGGTGGTGGTGGTTGAAGTGGTGGTCAGATCACTGAGGAGGTTGGATGGATCCGCGCTCTGAGCCGCAACCGCGGTCAGGAGGAGCGCCTGGGCGAGGAACGAGAGTTTTGAGAGACGCATGGTGGGCGATATTCGACGGTCGCTGGGTGGGCGGGGTGATGAGAGTTGGATGGAAGAGGTCTTCTCTGAACGAGGGGAGAAGACAGGAACGACCGTGGGATCAGTAACGAGCGCGAAGAACGAAGGAGGGATGGGGGGAAAAAGGGAGGAGAGTCAGAGAAAGAGTCAGCTGGCGGGTGGAAACAACAGGCAGTTGACGCTTTGCCCGATTAGGCACGCTAGCCCGGCCCTAGTCTGAGAAGTCTCGTTAGCCTTGTCCAGTTGTCCAGTTGGTCGTCCCCTTGAATGGAGTTAAACAGCATGGCTATGCTCAAAGGGTTACACTACGAGTACCCCGGATGGAGTAGCGTGGCACTGGATAACTCTGTAAACAAAGTCATGATCCCTGACTACTGTTGCTTTTCTGTCTTTGTGTGTACTGTGCTCATACCTCTATTCAGAGGATTCTTTCCAATCAACCCAATCAAATCTCCACCAGCCGAAGGACCCCCACCTCCCTCGCACTCTCCATAATCCATATTTAGTAACCTTTGCATCCTCACCTCCAGCTAATGATGATTACTGACACCTGCAGGTCTGTATTTCTGATTAACGACGACATTGGGTCATCTCAACATCGACGTGTTGTTGTTGACCGTCTAACGCTTACTGCCCCCATACAACAATACTACAATAATAGATATTATTATTACCAATTCTCCACCATCCATATCCGACGTCCTCCGCTAGGCGAAATGAAGCCGACGTACCCGACGGCCAGCCCTGACGTGGCTCCGTGGCGTTAACACTGGCGACAGCGCCCCTGTCGCTTAACCGTCTTCGTTATCATCGCTCCGGCTACCGCGTACGCACTGTAATGGAGAAACTCATGTCAGCCAGACATGAGTCTTGAAGTCTCCCTCGGTGCAGAGACGCCCGGCGAAGTGACTCGTCGCGACTGGTCAGGCCAAGTTCTAGACTCGCGGGCGTAACTCTGCAACCCACCAGCCCGCGCAAATCATCGTTGCTTGGCCCGTTAGGCTCTGCATATCACCCCGATCTGTTTGACCTGTCGTGCCACTGCAACTTTGTCCGAAATTCTTCTCCTCTCACGGCCCCTCGCGGCTAAGCCTCGTCTCTTGCCTTTGGCACCTTTCGAACATGAGAAATGGTTCCAAGAGAGTTCTTGATAGTACTCGAAGAATCCGCGGTCCTACTGGTGTGTGATGTACATTGACCGACAAGTTGAAGTTGCATAGTTCAAGAGTCCAGGACAAATCGTAGTCTGCTGAAAATATCAAACATGCATGTAGCCAATGAATGTAACCACTGCAGGATCATACAGTACGTGTACCCTGGGGAAAATGCATGTTGCCTCGGATCAGTCCATTTCCTGGACTCTGCCCCTGACCTCACCGCCGAGTCCCAGAAGTCCTCATCCCTGGCCCTTTGCGCGCTCTGACAAAACATCTGTCCCTGACACAAAGTTCGAAATCTGCCCATCATTAACAGCCACATGTGAGGGATTTCTCGGCGACTATTGAGTTTGACCTGTGCAGTCTAACCGTCGTTGGGCAGAGACGCGCGGCTTTTATTTGATTCGACCAGGCGTTGCGGTCTTATCTAGAGCCAATCGTCCCCACGCCCTATCTTGTACTGTATACCCCAGTTGTCGAGGTGATTTGGACAGTTTTCTATACCCAAAGGGATTGATAGATAGATAAGATCGAAGGGGAAATCAAATATGCCATATTTCGCTATCTTCCATACCCTATTCCAACACATCACTACCATTCCGTGCAGAGGGACAACTACCACAATGAGAAGATTCAGTACTCTTCAGCCAAAGATGCAAGTTGCGTCTGAGAGAAGAACACAACTCCCTATCACTTTCAGGTATATCATAAGGGATGGAAGCTCTCGGCATGAGATGAAAATGCGATGAAAAATAAGTGGAGCGAAGATCAAATTGATGGGTATCATGCACTTTTGTCACCAAACGCTAGCAGAAGCAAAGAAATATCGACGAGCCGTCACAGCTTGTTGGGCGGTTTACCCTTCATCTGATCCTGAATCTCCTCCTTGAAATATCGCACGAACTTGTTGAGGGATCCTAGCAAATCATGAACAATCAGCGACACTATACATCAACGCAACACATTACGCGACCGGGCTCATACCGCTGTCCTCGAGGCTTGTCCGTGATGGCTCTGGAGGGATTCCGTGACGGATCTGCTCCACTCGTTGATGAACGCGACCGACCATCTGATGGAAGAGGGGGCTTCTGATGAGCTGGTCGGGGGTTAGCGCCGGGAACTTGCGACATCGATGGCTTTCAAACGTACTCGACTATACAACCAGACCTGCAGAACCGTCAGCAACGAAGCAAGATCTCCGCAGCACCGATAACTTACCTCCAAGGCCCGCAGTCCGAACAGATGGAATACCATATTGACAGGGGGGGCAAACTTGATTGTTCTCGCGATGTGCTCAAAGACGACAAATGCGGAGGAGGAAACTTGGAGAAGTCCAGGTCATCCCGCATTTGGTCCTTAGGTAAGCCCTGCACCGAAATTCCCGGCGGGCACGGCGGGACTGGGCCCGCTGACTCTTTCCAAGATTCACCTTTTGACGGCTGGAGAGAATAATGCCCCGTCGCTGGCTCGCCAAAGACAACTCTTCGACTACTCCAGTCCAGCAATGACAGAGTGGCCTTGCCGACGACACGCTGATTCCTGACCGCGATGGGGAGTGGAAGCACTCTCCAAATGGCCAGGCTTTGTCAACTTCGAATCTAGAAATTCACATCCGGCGATTACGACTCTGATCATGACCAAGGGTTGCTACACCTGTCGACGCCGTCGCATTATCTGCGACAATGGCCAGCCGACTTGCAGAAAGTGTCGCGACGCAGGGAAAGAATGTCTGGGCTATCAGAAGCCACTGGTCTGGGTGAAAGGTGGTGTGGCTAGTCGAGGCAAGATGATGGGTCGCAGCTTCGACGACGTCAAGAAACAAGACGGAGATGAAAAGGTCCAGGTCGCGGTGAAAGCGAAGTCGCCCGCGGCGACAAATACTGCCGGCTTTGGCTTCTTCTCAGTAGCCGAATCTTCCTCGCCGACTAGCTCGCCAAGCTCTGGTGCACATACGAGCCCAGAGTCTGATACCTATGCACACGAGTCTGTGGAGAATGCGGCAGGGGAGCATACGGATGAGGATAATATGTTTGGAATGATTTCAGTGGAGGAAAAGGACAACAGGGTCGTTCATGTCCCCCGGGGCACCTCTGTCGATTACATCTCAGCCCCGTGGGGGTTGGTAGACCCGCTGTTTAAAGACATGAGTCAAATCTCACGGTTTTACCTATACCATTGTATGTTGTCTTCTTGTAATCCATGGCGTGAGCTTGCTTACTGACGACTTCGGGCTTAGACAATCAGCACATGGCCAACGACTTTGTTGTATATTCCCAATCCAAGAACCCTTGGCGGGATATCATCTCCTTAGTCGGCGACTCGCCGCTTCTTGCGCACGGTATATGTGCGATGGGTGCACTACACTACTCGCTCATGTCAGACTCAGACTCGTCCCAGATGCCTTGGTCTTCCGACAGCCTCTCGACCAGCGGCTCACCTCTCTCGCCTGAAGACATTGAAACCATCGTCTCCCCAGCGATTAATCGACGGCCCTCTTCGAAGGCATTCCAGCACTTCCTTGAATTCAAGCAGCGAACACTCCACCAGCTGTGCAGAGACCTTTCCAATCCTGTCATGCAAAAGGACGACAGAACACTGGCAGCTATCGTCGTGCTTGCGCTTGTGGATATTTTCGAATCGGGAAGCGGAGCATGGAGTTATCATATTGAAGGTGCGAAGAAACTATTGAGAGACAGACCCGAGAACACTCTCGGGCAGGGTATCCTTGATGGACTCGAAACATTTGCTATCGACGGATGCTTGATGTAAGCCATTCCATTTGCCCTTCCCAGACATCCACCCCACTAACCCCGGCTCCGTCTTTATAGCATGGAAATTATGGGCTCAACCCTCGCCCGTCCTGGCGCCCTCTCAAAACCATTCTACTCCGCCGCCATGGGCCCCGCCATGCTCAAGCGTCTCGAAGAAACCTCCTGGGTCGGCTGCCCCGCCTACCTCCTCGAAGTCATCTTCTTCATCCACACCCTCTGGTACCCCGACTCCGAAATCACCACCGCAACACCCCAACCCTCCGCCCTCCCCGCCTCCACCCAACAAGGCCAACCCCTCTCCCTCGACTCCTACCTCGCCCTCCTTCAGGGCATCCGCGACTTCGACCCCGTAGCCTGGGCCCACCACATGCAAGCTTCCCATTTCCTCGCCGACCTCTCCACCCGCATCGCCCTGGCACGATCCTACCAAGACGCCGTCTACCTCTACACCAGCCGGGTGCTGTCCCGCGCCCGGGAAGGCTACACCCCTCCCTGGGCGGACGTCGGTCTCCCCGCTGACCACTCCGCCGTGGCGAGCGACCTCCTCGGTCAGATATGCTCCGTACCGTACTCTGACCCGCACTTCAAGTGCCTCATCTGGCCCACCTTCATCGCCGGCGCAGAATGCCGCCGTACCTCGCAGCGGCCGCTCGTCCTTGAGAAGCTCGGTGCTCTGTACCAAGCTGTGACGAGCGTAAACGTGCAAAACGCGGCGTGGGTTCTGCGATTGATGTGGCAGAAACATGATCAGAGAAGACGCGATGGTCATCAGAATATGTTCTCTGGCCTTGATCATGATCATGTGAATGTTGGTGGTGTGGGCAGTATCAATATCAACGACGATGATGAAGATTACGATGATACGTTCGACTGGGTCGATGAGCTGGATGAGTCGCGCCTGGACTGGCTGTTTATTTGATTCCTGATATCCGAGCCTCGGTCAATTCTGGTGTATAAAATTGCGATTTGGATGCCTCTGCCCTTTTTTTGTCGCGAAGCCTCATCTCATCCTCTTAATGCTTGTATATAATTTGATGGGTTCTTATCTGACGTTTTGGATGAACTTGCACATAGCTATTTCTCTCCTAGGTATGTCTATGTCTATGGTCGTATAATACATTCCAGTCATTGGGTACGGTATATTTGTCCAATCTAGACTGTGAAATGGTGCAACTGGGCTGGCAGCCCTGCCAGAGAAATAGTTAAACCTGTATTAGGGCGGGGACAAGATGATCCTGATATAGTAATATTGCGACTTTACTTTGGGCAACAGTTCTGAACTCCAAACCATATGGTGCTCTGGCTCACATATAGTTGAGCCCGGGACCCATCCAATGGTCCTCGACAATACTTTTAGCAAAGTTATATGCTGGGTAGGTACCTAGATAGGTATGTTATGTTTTTCAAAAAGGGAAGTTTTCTTTTCATCGAACAACCAGAGACTATTCGACCAGGCTGACAGCGGTAGAGTGAATCGATAGGAGAGAAATAGAGAAAGGAGAAAGCCGGGTATATCAATTTTCAAGTTCAGCCAAAAGAGTACAGAAGATGATCTGTCTCGAGGATCAAGAGTGACAAGAAATAAGCAAAGAAAGAGTCAAGTGTGTGAAAGAAGAAGAATGGAGTGAGGAATGAAAAGAGGTAAGAAAATCACAAGGAAGGTGTTCAACCAGATTAAGGATGAGTAGGAAGTGTGCGATTAGCGAGCAAGGCAGGCCGCTGTGGAGCAAAGTGAGGTGGGAAGTAGCGGCGAAAGTATAGAAAGGCAAACGTCTCGCTCAGACTTGTCTGGGTAAGACAATCCATGACGAAGAGAAAGGGGGAGAGTGGCAACGGGGCAACCAGAGGTGTTGCAAAATGGCAGAACAGCTTCCTACTGTAGCCTCACAAAACCCGGCGGTAACCAGCATCCGAAGAATAAAAGGAGAAGCCAAGTTGCCAGATGCAGAAAGGAAGGTAGGAGATAAGAAATATTGAGGAGGAGGCCAGCTGCGTTGCGAGGTTGTCGACGATATGCTTCAGATCAAATCAGGGATATATAACAATTGACTGGGGAAGAGAAGCGAAAACGTGGGAAAAGCACAAAGAAACTTAAGAAAACTTGGAATAGACGCAAAGCAAAAGCAAAGATGAATACGCTTGCTCCCTTCCAGTTCTAAATGCAAAAGACATATTCCAAACACGAACAAAACACGCTCGTCAATGTAAGATGCAAAGGGCAGAACAACCAATATGCAGAGGAAATACCGTGGTCACTGTGCGTGTACAGTGAGCAGACAGTGGCGGCAGCATTAAAAGAATCGCAAAAAGACGAGACCGATACCTGGATGGCCAAGAAAGGCATCCATCAAAGGACGAGAGCACGAAGCGAGGATGAGGTGGAATTCCTTTGATGACAATGGAACGCACAACGCCCAGGCGATATTTGAGGAGCCATGGTTTGGGCGTTGTGGAGGAAGGTCATCGGGCGGGATAAGGCATGTAGTCAGGGTAGATGCAATGTCTAGAAAACAGCAGCAAGGCCGTTCTTCGAATGCCGCCGACTGAATCTCTTCTTCCCCTTCACCGACTCCGAGTCGTTAGCTTGGTGCTTCACCAAGTGATTACGACCCGGAGGAGGCACATTGCTCTCATTCTGGAGCTCTGTACTCCGATCGAGCGTATTCGCGTGGCTAGAGAACCCAGATGACAAGTCGCGGAAGGCATCCTCGGCGGAGTAAGCGCCGGCACTTTGGTGCATTGCGGCCATCTCCTTGGCCCGGTCCAATGCATCCAGCCATTCTTGCGCTGATACCGCGGTCGAACCGATGTTGCTGGAGGTGGGTTTAGGATCTTCGAAGACGAAATGTTTGTCTCTCTGTAGACATGTCAGTAAATTTAGCCTTATCTAGGACCAACTCTATCGAAGACGTACCGTGTCTACAATCCACGAGGAGTGACCCTTGACATCCGTTGTGCTTCGATAGTGTGTCCCCGGCGCAAGGAGTGAGATCTCCGTCTTTGCCTTCTTCTCCTCACCACCAGCTGCGGCCAGAATAATCCGCGCAGAAGAAGTGACCATGACCAATCGTGATCGCTTCTTCGTCGCTGACCCCGAGAAGAAACGCGAGAACTTCTTAGGAGCCTCGCTCTCGCCGCTTCCATTCTTCGATGTCGGACTGTGTGATGCGGGTGAAGACGTGACAACCATGTTACCAAGCTTCAATATCCGCTCGTTCGACTTGTTCAGAACGGGAGACCACTCAATATCCAGCTGGCTGGGAGGGGGCAGCTCGGTGACCACCCGCGGAAGCGCACGCGAATTGTTGCTTGTCGCGTTCGATGGCGCAGTCGAAATAACCGGAGGAGAGCTATCAGCCCCTTCCCCGCCATTGAGCTTGATCGGCTCTCGCGCAGGAGGCACGTACGACTTCAATCGAGGTGCCTTCTGCTTCCACAACTCCGGGCCCCATGTAATACCGTCAAAGAATTCGTGGTTCTTGATATGCTCGATCGATAATCGACGGGCAGGGTCGAGGACCAAAAGACGTTCAACAAGGTCGCGAGCAACCATGGGAAATCCAATAGGGAATTCGTAGTCCAAATTGACAATCTTTTGGAATGTCTGAAACTCATTACCCGCCTTAAAGGGCGGACGACCCGCGAGCAGTTGGTAGATGATGCACCCAAAGGCCCACAAATCACTCGCCTTGCACGCGTTTTTCTCAGTCAGCAATTCCGGGCTAACATACTCGGCAGTGCCAACAAAGGACTTTGCTCGTTCGTCTTCGGGGATCTCGGTCGAGTCGATTGGTGGGATAGTGACTTGGCTCTCATCCGGTGGTCGCGTCTTGAGGATCTTGGCAGTTCCAAAATCGGTAATCTTCACATACATCTGGTGGTCCAATAGCACATTCTCCGGCTTCAAATCGCGATGGATCACGCCGCATTTGTGCATGTAATCTATCGTGTCCAGAATCTGGGCGCCATAGAACCGGGTGCATTCTTCGTCAAAAGTGGTCATGCGTTTCAAGACCCCCAGAAGCTCGCCTCCTTTGCACAGATCTAGCACAAAGTAGAGTGACCGCTCATCCTGGAAGGTATAGTAGAGGCGGACGATACCCGGGTGGTCGGTTAAGCGATTCAGCGTGTCTTTCTCGATATTGACGTATTTCACCTTCTTCTCCTTGATAATGTGTCGCTTGTCGAGAATTTTGATGGCGTATTCCTTCAATGTCTGCCGATCCGTCGCAAATACAACTGTGCTGTAGGATCCCTCTCCGAGCGTATTTCCAAATGAAAAGTCTCGCACCCCTTTCTTGATATACCGCGCAACCGTCTTCCCATTGGCATCGACTTCTTGTCTCACTGCGACCGCCGCTCCGCGGTCCTGCCAATCCTCACTGCTTGGCGCGGGTCCGTTCTCCATGGCATAGGGCGTTCGCGACATCTGAGATGTATTTCCACCGCGAGGATGTGTTCGAGATGATTGCCGCATTACCGCCGGTCCATTGGCCTGAATCTGAGCTGTGCGATAGGAGCGATCGCTGTGTGAGTTGTCGCGCGCCAAAACTCCCGCTTGCAACGCTGCCGACCCGCCACGAGTGTCTACCCGCGACTGCTGTGTGGAGGTGGAGGAGGCACCTGAATCGGTTCG
The DNA here is from genome assembly GCA_037042255.1 of Penicillium sp. PG106-07D. Classification (NCBI taxonomy): domain Eukaryota; kingdom Fungi; phylum Ascomycota; class Eurotiomycetes; order Eurotiales; family Aspergillaceae; genus Penicillium; species Penicillium sp. PG106-07D. The sequence goes on from JAXQJV010000667.1 coordinate 14,944, forward strand.
CATGCGATAGGAATTATCCCGCGGAAGAAGGGACGAGACAGAGCCGTTGGTGTAGGCAGAGGAAAGGGGCCGGTTCGGATTCGGGGGTGTGCCAAAAGGCTGCGAAGAGTAATGTTGATGAGAGGCCGGCGCTAGCTGTGGAACATCGGAGACGGGGTAGATGACAGAGGAGCGGTTATCGTTAAATGGGGGATTTTCGAGAGGGGCAGGAGGAAAGGTTGTTGGGCGCTCGTCGAACGACGTAGGCTGTGGAGGTGTTGATACCGAACTGTCCGGTTGACCCGCGGGAACCGGACTAGCTACCTCGGATTGAGGTGAATCGTCCGGATTAGCAATTCGGAGGCCTCCCAGCGACTGGGAGAGACTGAGATCTCCGTTCATGCCGGGCGGAGGACGGACGACCGGTGAGATTGACGATGGTGGGCGTGTCGAAGAGGAGAGAAAGCGCTGGGATTACGTGGGCTCGCCAGGGGGCGGAACGAAAGGCTGCCGACGGACTAAGACGGCGAACGTAGACACCGCGAAGGCATGGTCCAGTGAGAGAAGGACAAGAGGAAAGGTGAGGGACGTGGATGGAGAGCGTCAGCGAGTGGAGAGAGAGGCA
>JAXQJV010000668.1:0-15527 GCA_037042255.1 Penicillium sp. PG106-07D
AATAACGGCGCTAGTAATATTTAAAAATACCAAAAAAAGCAAATATCGAAAGACTTTTGGAATGGACCTCCGTACTTTATGAGCAATGGACTCCATCTACGCCATCGGCCCAGCCGAGAAATGGCGGTCTCAGCGGCACAGGCATGGGCCAACGCCTTGAATCGTCTATCCGCCCCTTTCCAGGCCGGGCGATCCGGGATTGCGCCTCGCTTGCGTTGACTGTCTCGCCGCTAGAAAGACTACAGGAAGGGTTTCACCATCATCACTGTCGAGAGTACGGATATACTCACAGATATGATTATTCACGGCCATTCAGCTCATGGGCCGAGCCCCACCCGCTCAAATGGCGACGATCATATCGCGTCCTGGCTAGAGACTCAAAAGAAAGGTGCAAATCATGCTCAGTGGGCGGGCTAAACTAGCTAGCTAGTGGGAACGGTGGTGCCAAAAAGACACCACTAGGCGCCGCGACTGTGCTCGTGGTGATCGTCCTCAGTACTGTACTCCGTAAATGGCTCATTAAAATAAGTAACTGCTTGGCGTCAATCTTTCTTAGCTTCCATTTGGGCGCTGGTGAGCCTAATTCTCCCATGGACCCGGTTGAGACCTAAGGACACGCTACCAAGAAGTTAAAGAAGTTAAAATGGGTGGCAGCGTGCGTCAGCATAACGACCTTCCTCATAGGGCGCATTCGATTACGGTTGAGAGACGAATGCGGATAGCTCCAGAGACAGAGATCCCCGGTCGAGGAGCCGAAGGATTCTATTCTTCTCGAGCCATGTTAGGAATCTCGGTCATTTTGGAGCCCTTCACCTGCCCGGTTATTTCGGTATGCAGTAGAAATGACGATTTATCTGGTTCGGAAGCAGGAGTTCAGCAACCTCCATCCCGATGGGGGATGATTTGAGTTAGGATCCTTTCCTAAAGGATAAAATAGGTAGGTCGACACGATTCTTACCCATGATCCTGGCAGTTGCTTTACGGTTATTGTTAAGAACTTCCAAGAAACGATATACCTACCGGAAAGTTAGGTTGTTCAGCTAGGGTACCTAAGCATCGGCCACGAGGTGATCGGCATAGTTGGCCAACAGTGCCGCACAACGTGGGAGGATCCATATATATATATTCTGCACACAAGGCAACGAGTTGCGCAGAAAGTTTACACCAAGAAACTGTCACCAAACCACTCTAACAAAGCCAAATAAACCTACCCGAGCACAAAGGAACAGGAATCATAGACTACTGCGGAGCTAACAATGGGATAGAGGAATAAACTTTGGTTTTCTTTTTCCTGATTGATAACCCGCAATCAGTTCGCGCCCGATCGGCTTCGATCGACGTGGATGCTTGAAACCGCCGCCGAGTTACGACCGTTTCAAGTGCAACCACTTCAACAAGTTCAACCCCCTGCTTAGTACCGAAATTCCCCCAAAAGGAGAAGCCCGGGGGCCCGTGGCCAACTTGCAGTTAAGATTTCCCAGTTGAAACTTGATACGCATCGAAACAAGCCTGACGTGAATTATCGTTGGGAGAAACGGCGCTGCCGTCTCGCTGATCCCTCAATCAATCGCCGACTGGACCCTGTCTGTGATCAGCTCTACAAACTCAATCACAATATCCTGCACTCCACCGCGCTACACCACGGTAATGGAAGACGCGGTTCCGCACTTCTGCTCCTCAGTTTTGCCTCCCAAATCTCAACTTTCCAACTTCTCCCAACGATCGCCCCGAAAGATCGATAAGAGACGGTGTGATATTCCCGCCAAGCTGGAAAAACGTCAGGTGGTGGAGCAGATTTCCGCAGTCCACAAAAGAACCAAGCTAACCGATGGTCATGGTGGAGACGCATGGCACCCACAGGGGCCACAGCAAATAGGGAGTAACTATGGAAGTACTGAAGACCAGAAATGCATTTCCAAATTCTTCGCAGCCCGTCGGGACCTCGGGTTGCAAATCTGCTCCGGACTCCGTCCTTCGCTACACATCCTTCTGCCTCGCCCTCTATACCATATCGAGAGGCACGCTACTCGGTCCGCGGACTGTGCTATCCACATTGGCCAATAGTGGCGTTTACTTTGGACGTCTTCCAAGTTCCATGGCAGACCTGTCTATCAAAGAACTTTACCCTGAGGAGTTTAGCTCCTCTTCCATTTCCTTTCGGACCCGGGCATCCAGCGTCCACTTCTTGGTCCCTCGTTCCCATTATTCCACAGGACCCTGTCCGTCCGACTCCAATGTGTCCATGCACCAAGGCACATTACTAAAGTCTCTCAATGGAAGGCTGGCCTTCTCCTCTCCACTACAACAAGCATGGACTGATGGGACGGTGATCCATCGCCCCTCTTTTTCTGGTGCCCTGTGCAAGTTATTGCTGCCAAGTCTATTGAACCTTTCTGCCAAGGTAGGCAGCAATCCAATCCGTCTTCATCTCTGGTTCCGTTCAATCTTCATTCTCGAAGACAAATCCTCCATCGAGCGGGAAGAATTTGTGCCAGGTCCGCGCCCTTGGACCTCGGCTTTTGACAGCTCTGGGACATGAATAGTGACTCATACACACTACGGAGTTCTTTTCCCATATTCAAGGTCATTGCACTCGCGCGGCCTATACGCTAAAGGCCGCTGCGAAGTATTAATAGGGTGAAAGTGGTTTTCTCTTTGTCAAGTTGACTGCTCATAGGCTATCGTCTTTCTTCAAGCAGAACCTGCACAGGTCAAGCCAACGAAGGGAGAACACGATGAAAATGACGGAGCAAGAAAAAAGTGTTCTCAAGAGGAGTGATTGGACGCTTTGATCCGATGCCTTGAGAACGTGCAGAATCCTCGCCTAAACGGTATGTATCTGGCAAGAGGCTATACTGAAATATCCTCAGCAAACTCCTGCATGTAGACATCAGCAATTGGAGTCGCTGGTAAGTATATCGTAAGAATGAAAAAAACCGCACTCCGTAGAAGCAACCATCAAACCCAAACAAGAGGCTTCGGAACCTTACGAGCCGGAACGAATCGGGGACCCTGAACCAGACCCACGACGTGGACTGGCTGTGGCTTATCCTTACCATGCTCTTTTTCCGGCCAAACCCTTATGTCAGTCAGCAGTGCTGGACGGGTGGTTTTCTCTTAGTATGAGTGATCTGTAAATAACCACCACTTATTCCGACCTTCACCGCGACAACGTGGCCCAAACTTCGCTTGCAGGAGTTATGCAAAGCTCGATCAGCTCACCCGGTGACTTGTGAGACATCCGTCTGTCTCACTCGTTGCCCAAACAGGAATAGGTGCGGCCTGCAAGCTCAGTGTCTATTCTTAGCTGATGGGAACGAACTCAAAAGACGATTTTAGCCGGAATGTCTGGGGATAGTGAGGAGATCGCCTGTAACGGTGACAGTTGATGGTCCGAGTTGTTGGGCCGTGTTGTTCTGTGCAGGCTGAGATTTAAGACCTGATTCTTGGCTATGCTTTGCTTTGCTTGGTACAGTAGATCGAAAATAGCTTGGAGCTAACTTAAGTTGACTTGCTCGACTCACTGGACAGCGTAATGTCGTCCAATAACCCGCTCGAGTGGATTCCCCCCTTATTTTTGGGAAAGACGTTTGGGTTTAGCTGGGCAGTTGTGGAAGGCTGGAAGCTAGGCATCCTGGGTTGGCCCGATCGACGTCGCCGTTCACGGTCAGATGTGGTGATGGTGATGACGATGCATGTTGAGGCTGTGCGCTCATCTTGAATTTTGGAATTCCATCGATCTAAAGCTTTCTTTTGCAGACTTTTCGTTGGATCTGGACATGGAGCCGATGTAACAGTAACAGCTTATCTGGGGCGATCTGTTTGCCGAGAAGAAACGTGGGCTAGTCGATAGCTGAGCCTATGTAGACGACCGAGCAGCAGGAGACGCCGCGGGTGGCCGTGTTCGTTCACCGACACCAACTATGTCAGCTGGACACCAAAGAAACAGTCAGTATCGAAGCGGTCTGTACTTCATTGAAGTCCCTATGGGAAAACCTAAGCATAATTGCTTTGACATGTCAGACCGAAATTGAAACAGAATGTCGCTGACCGCGAGGAAAGACAGAAACAATGCAGGATGATGACCGCCATTTGAGACCCGAAAAGACGCCTTATTCTCCCTGCTCCCACATAACGCCGGTGTTCCATGCATGCGCGAATCATTCTTGCGTTGTCCGAACTCTGAACAGGCACCAAATCGAAAGGAAGCGAAGCGGAGCACGTCTAGAAGATGCCAGCGCTCTGTTCCACGGAGCGGCCGTAGCAGATCGGATAGAGCTTCGCCCAGAAGTTGTACTTTGTCGGTCGGCTTTCCTTCTCCTGAAGCAGCCATTTCGCGAATAGAGTTTCGGTTTGGCTGGGGGTGTCGCTGCGATAGGCTGCAACCTGTTATATGTGTGAGCAAGGCCAAAGTCCCAAGCTCAATCCCTTCGAGACTCTGCACTCGCAGGCGCTCAGAGAATCGAGAAGCGAATTCTCACCTCTTCGTATCGATCGATTGCCAGGTAATGTTGGTGTGTGAGACCAAGTTTGTACAGCGTGTCTTCCTGGACCTGCTTCGCGGCATCCACATACGCGCGCGAGACGGTTTCGCGGTCAGGCATACCAGCCAGATTAATCGGGAATCCATCCAGGTTCTCGTTGGGCTGCGCAGCACAGGCGACCTCGACGAGACGGGTCAAGATATCTGCCTCCCAGGTCTCGAATAGCGGGTGGTCATATTCCTTGATGTGGCGGTCGAGGAGGGAGATTTCGCGCTTGAGGCGGGCCATGTTAGCCTGCACCTGTGCCATCTTGCGCGCGAGCAGCTCATTGCTCATCTTCAGGGCCGCTTGGGCCGGGGTCTGGATAGTCAACGTTAATATCTTGGATTGAAGGGGTATGTTCCCGATGCCTGTGATACATACCAGGTCTTCGTAATCCATCCAGTCGTAGGGTATGTTCTCTGGATTTTTGCGACGACTGGAAGGTCTGGGCTTGAGTGGTGCAAGAGAGCCTTGAGACGGGATGGGGCTTGGTTCGCCCGAAGCAGGCTTGTTTGTGTCACTCATGATGCAGGAGCGAACGTTGTAAGGAGCTGACTGGAGGGCTATGACGTATGTCGATGAATGAGTGCAGCCAACGCCAAACCCTTTGTGACGATAAAGCACGTGGATGAGCAGTGTAAATCGACAACAGAGAAAATGAAGAGGGCCTGTTGACGTTTAGTGTCATGGATGAATGCAAAAGTGAGGCGCTCACACGCGGTGGCGCCCGCCAAACTCGACTTTCATCCTCGTCAGCTTGAGAATAACAGAATGTTCATCTTAATTTATCTCATATATGGGTCATAACTTTATTCTCCTAGATTTACAGCTTGCTGCCCGAGTGCTTTCCAAATTCAATGACCAGCTTTCCGAACTGCTTGCCCTGCTTCATGTCCTCAAACAGCCCATCGATGGCAGCCAAGTCATCAATGTCGGTCTTCAGCACTCGAGAGACAACTGGCTGAATCTTATTGACAGTCACGAAGTCAACCATTTCCTTGAACTCCTTGCGTGAGCCCATTGTCGAGCCGCGGACGTCGATGTTCTTGAGCACAGCCGGCATCACGAATGGCATCTTCGGAGAGACAGTCATGCCGTAAATGGAGATGACACCACCAGCCTATCGATGCCCGTCAGTTGATGTTCCCAGGAATCTTGAATACCATTGTGCTACATGGTCAGTCACATACCTTGAGTAGCCGAACAGACTTCTCAATCGAGTCGCCGCCGGCACCGTCGATGATGGCATCAAAGTTTCTCTTGCCCGATGGGAGCATACCCAGCAGCTTCTTATCCCATCCTTCTTCCTTATAGCTCACACCACCGGCAGCGCCAAGCTGAATTGCCTGCTGGATCTTCTCCTGGCTAGAACTAGTCACGAAGACATGAGCTCCGCGAGCGACCGCAAATCGGAGGACCATCAATGCAACGCCGCCACCAATACCAGTGACCAGAATGGCAGCGCCATCCTTCGAATTCCTCTCGCCAGCCTTGGAGACCAGGGCTCGCCATCCAGTCAATCCTACCAGAGGCAAAGCCGCAGCCTCCGCGTCGGAGAGATGGGCGGGTGCTTCTTCGACTTCCGACTCATCAATGGTGATGTATTCTTGAAGAGTACCCTTCTTATAGCTCTTGGTGCCTCCCAGAATTTGGTATCCAGTGGGCTCCTCCGGGCCATCGGGGCAGTCTTTCCAGCCAATGCCTGGGTTCAGAATGACGCGTTTGCCCTGCCATTTGTCGGCGTTCGACACATTGGGACCGGCGCCGACCACGATACCGACACCATCTGCGAGAAGGGGAACGTCGAAGGTCACACCAGGGTAGAGGCGCTGGCGGATGAAGAGGTCACGATGGTTGAGCGAGGCGGCGATCATCTTCACGAGAAGCTCTCGCCCTTGCGGGGAAGGCTGGGGCAGGGTGTGCAAGCTGAGCGGATAGTAGACCTGACCGGGCTTGCCCTCGACGGATGAGATACAGATTGCTTTCGACATTTTGAAGTCTGTCTGTCGAGACCGATGATTCTTCGATCGAATTGAGAGAGTAAGCGAGGCTTGTTCTTTTTCTTGTTGGTTCGTGCGGGGATGTTTGTTCTTATCGATAACCGAGGCCCAGGAAACGATGATGACAGAATCACAATCGAGGGGCTTGCAAGAAGGTTACAATGTTGTCTTGTGACTTTTATACACTGAAATTGGCAAGTCAATTCAAGCAAGATTGTGGAGATTTTCCAGTGAACCATCAGTGGCACTATCTAGACTTTATGTTTGATGACTGTGGGAGCTCCACGGTGCGTGTTCCGTGGGACCTCGGTCCACGGCGGAACGGAATGATTGACATTAGGAGTTTCGACAGATCAGCGATCAAAGCGTTATCACTTTCTTCAATTTGAGGTTCTTACCTATATACATAGATCATAGGTATCTTGTATTGAGTAGGTAAAATATTCACTGTATAACGTGGACCAAGGCCAGAAACCTTATATGACTGGGGAATAGGTTTGGGCATTTCTTCCGCTATTAGGTGCCTGGCCAGCGCATGGTGTGTATAGAATCTACCTACGCACTGTGCCCGGCGTTAACTCATTATAATTTTGTACCTATCCAACAAAATAGGCACTTAACGGATCAAGACAGGTAGATGAGTGATAGAAGATCTGAAGTCTTTTTCCATCCATGCTGCATTCGCCAATATATCCAGAATGAGCGGCATCTTTTGCCCAGACATCCGGTCTCCCTTTTAGGACTATGACTGCGCAATTGAGGTTCAAGAACAACCATTCATTGAAAATAGTATCAGAATTACGGACATGGACCTCATTTGTACAGAAAGATTCAACTAGCGAGGAACTGACCAGGCTACCTGGGTACTAGGTAAGTACTAGTTTGAAAGAAGTGACAGAACACAAGAGATCCTATCTCAAAATATTAGAACAGCGACCTTCTAAGCAGAAGACTGAAACTATTACCATGTTTTGGTCAAAAAAAACAAATGGATGGAGATATTCAGCTATCATGCAGACTAATGGATGCTCGCTAAGACAGACCTTAGAAATATGGATCATATCTCATCACCTGCCATACATAATCAGAGGGGAACGGTCCATCATTCAAAACTCAAAAGAACAATAGACGCAAATCCATTAATGCTCAGACGATCTTCTTTTCACACGTTTCTCTTCACACTCATTGACCGAGACCCCAACCATCTTGTTCCAGAAGCAAGACTAAGAGACAGAATTACCGCAGAATATAAATCACAGGATGTCCCCAGCAGCACTCATTGAAAAAATGCCAATCATTTCGCAGCTCATAGCCAACCTTCTCACTTTCAGTCTGGATTTCCTCGTCGCTTTCCACGCTCGCCTCGTCCTCATCGTCGGTCGTCGTGTCGGAAGACGAGCTAGTCGTGTGATGGCGGTGTCGACGGTGTCGACGACGCCGGCGGCGATGAGATCGAACCTCCTCGAGTTCAGGTGAATGTATACCATGTCCCTTTCCATGTTTTTCAGGGCTCGTAGACCGAGATGAGTGCTCCTGAACAGTCTCAACATGCATATATCCACAAGGACAAGGCACTTTGGGATTGACAGGAACCGGGTGCGGACGAGGCTCGTAGAAGTACTTGCTTCGTGCGGGATCCTCCTTGGGTGCCTCAGCGGGCTGGGGAGCTGCCCGAAGACAATGACGGCAAAGGCAACCGAAGGGCAGCTTCAATGTGTGATGGTCGGTATGGACTGCATGCTGATGGTGATGGTGATGAGAATGGTGGGAAGTTCGTGGAGCATGCACGTTGGTGCTCCAGTTGGACTCGGTATCACTGCTATGTCGGTATGATCGCTCAGCAGGCGTCGGCGCCTTTCGATGATGAGAGTGATGGTGATGGTGATGGTTGGTCGATTGCTTGTGCGTCTGTGGCAGATACTTCAGCTCGGGCTCGGGCTCTCGCTTTGAGTGCGCTCGGTGAGAATGAGTGTGACGTGTCTGCGGGGGCAGCGAAGTCGAGCGCTCTGAAGTAGATTGAGCTTTGGCCTTGCGCGCCTGCTCCCGTGCTGCAAAGGCACGTCGTTCGGCGGGAGGCGTAGTGGTTGAAGAGCACCGGGTGGTACGTACCCTGGTAGGGTAAGTACCACCATCTTGCGCATCGATCACGATGGGGTAAGGATGGCCATTGCGGAGACGCTCGGTGAAGGCGCGGAAGCCTTTCTCCGAGGTAAATAATCCAGGGTATGGATGTTGTGCTGGAGGCATTATTCTCGGATAGACACTGTCTGAGAGGGTAGGATTGTTGTGAATCCGAGCCAAACAATAAAAGGACACGTAGAGGGGGAAACTGTCTTGCAAACAAGAGGTTTGGAGCAAAGACTTCCAAAGACGGAAGCTCTAGTAAATGAGTTGCGGAATTTACCAAAGGATGAAGATTGGAGGAAGACCATGGAGATGTGTTATGTATTCTCGGAGCTATAGAGCCTCATACGGGGCCTCTCATGTCGGTTGCAAGCCGAGACCATGAGTGACCGTGAGGACAAAGGACAAGTATAAAGCATTGTTGTCGGGCAGGCGCACGCAGCAGCCAGAGGTCTAGAGTTTGAGCAAACCTGTGTGTTAACGAAGGCCACTGATATCAACAAAGAATGTGCCTGCAAGAAACCGAGTCAGAAAGAACGAGATTCTGAATCTGACCATCTGGCCCATACTCCGGCCAGACTTATATTGCAGGCTGCAGAGGAATGACTCAGGTTCAATGGAATCCTCTGCTAGACAAAGGCCAGATGTCGCAGATGGAGCATCCGGGGCGGGAGGTGGCTGGGGTGCAGAGGAGGAGAAAGGGATAGAACGAATCTGCACGTATCCCTCCCCTCCACCATGTCTGTTTGATTAATTATTTGAAAGGAGGTCATTCCTTCATTGATGTGTTTGTGCGTTATACAAAAGGCAGCGTATGTACCGGTGTGCAGCAAGGGCGAACAACAAAGACTCAAATTGGCCAAGAGGCAGCAGCAACGACACGTCCAAAAGAGAGCCATAGGGCCAATCCACGCCAACCTTAACCGTTTGAAAGCACTCGTGGCCTCCAATGACAGGCAGAGGGTGGGCTTAGTTGGATAGACGTGTATCATGATTGTTGCCACGCCCACAGCTTGCAAGAACCAAGCCACCGGATCCATAGATGCCAGTCGACATCATCGTTTTCGAGCTCTTTGAGGACCGGCGTCGAGGGAGGAAGAATCAGACAGAAGTGTAATCTAGACAATGGGAGAGAAATACAAGACTCATTTCCAGAGATCCCGAGAGATTCAGTTTCCGTTGTTCAATTTGCAGGTCGTTGAAAGCAGGACGGACCTGGAAGTGATGATGTGTGTGGTGTGTGGTGTGTCACTAGTGTGTGGGTGCGATGGTGTCTGCTACGAGTGTGGCAGGGGTAATTTTGGTTCTCCCATTACTATGTAATTTATTTGGAAGCATGGGGCAAACAGGCCAATTCTCACGCGACCCTGGTGTCCCAATACACGGTATTTTCGGCCTCGGCGCGCCTATTGCCACAGCCCGCTAATTCCATTTTTGCTCTGGAGAAATCCAAGCGAAATCGAGTTTCGATCTCTTCTTTCTTGTCGTGACCTTTTAGTCTGGCGCTCGCATTCTTCCACATACACAACAACACCCCTCCTCTCCTCACCACTTCCTTGACTTCGTCGATTTGACTAGCGTTCGCTACCTCATCGCATACTACAACCACCTTTTAGGCCTGATCTCTCGTGTTTTGCGTTCCTATTCCCGTTCGCATCACACATCTCGCACATCCGCCACTTTCAAGTCTCGCGACAAACACTCTCTTAACTTTGGTTGTTTTGTGGACGATCTCGATCTGTCCAGTTCAACCTCGTACCCACAATGCCTACACCACTTCCTTCGAGTTTTGCTTCGGCTGCCGCTGGCAACACCCAGGACGCCAGTCGGAGAGGGGATGGAAGCACCGGTGGAGAATGGTATGCTCACAAAGACCGTCCTGTCCACCCTGAGAGCCGAGCAGCCGAGTGACCTCACTGACCCAACTGGGTGTCTCTGACCGCCTCGTGATCAATCAATTAGTCGCAACTGAGAGGTCCAATGCTAACCTTGAGCCTTCTCGTAGGTCGCGATCCCGCATGAACGGAGCTACGCAGACCTTCCGGCGCCCCTCGGTGGCTACTAACCCTTCGCACACCCGCGACAGTAGCCAACCTGCATCTGCCTCGACACCTACTGCCTCCGGGGCCTATGTTCCCCCTCACCTGAGCTCAAATACCGCATCTAGTGCTCTGCGCAATGGGGATGCTCGATACTCCAAAGAGCAACTCTTAGAATTGTACAAGGCGCAACGTGACGCTGGTTCTTTGGGAAAGCATGTGGAGGAATACTTTGTGGCTGACTGGGACCCTCACACTGTGTCAGCTCCCATGAATGGGGCATGGGGAAAGCGGGATGACCACAAGACCTCCGCAGGCCCTGAGGTGTGCTGGGATCATAATGGCCAAGCTGAACCCTTGGGGCTGACTGATATGTCTGATGGTGAAAAAGAGGTTTGTTTTGTCTCTGGCGCGAATTGGATTTAAACATCTGAGGTCGGTTCGGGTTGCTAACTGGGTTCTCCTGCAGTTGTCCTCCCCTTCGGTCAACTCCCCTCTGAACCCGCCACCCACGAATGCCGCCAAGGAGAATGCGGGCACAGGCACTACAGGTCGTAAATCGTCGATCTCCTACACACAGGGCCACATCAATAACTACAACACCTCTTCCCCGAACGCTGCCCGGCCGGGCGTCCGTCGTCGTGAGACTGGGGATTCCGTGGGCAACCCCATGTCCCCAACTGGAACCAATACTCGTTTCTTCCGCGACGAAGCAAACACATCCACTCCTCCTCCGGCCCTTCTACGTCGCAAGACCGATTTCCGCGAACCTAGTTCCAAGGATGACAAGCCAAAGGAAGGTGGCATTGAAGCCCCTTCTCCCTTTGGTAGTCTGAAACGCAGCTCTACTAATCCTCTGAACACGGCCATTGGTGGACCTAGCTCGCCCTGGGGATCTGCCTCGGCTTCCCACAATGCCAACTTCTCCCCGATGGGTGCCTTTGGTGCCTTCTCGCTGGGTTCTAATACTGCGCAGACCCCTACCACGGAGAAGAAAGCTGGGTTCGGAAGTCTTCGTGGGGAAAGTAGGTTCAAGGACCTACTCTCCAAGGATGGCGGGGAGGATATGGCAGGATCGGCAAAGGACAAACCACTCGGTAACCTTGAGCGACTCGCTGAGGAAGACAGTGAAAAGCGGGCGCAATCCCCTTGGGGGGACGCTGTCAAAACGCGCGCTAACCGGAGCGAGACCAATCCATTCGATGAGCCTCGAAGCGGCAGTGCTGCTCTTGGAGGATCTCAGGATGTTGAAGCCCCGTCTCAGGCTGACCTCGGATTTGGCGCCTTTGGCATGACCTCGAGCATTCCCGGGCTCCGCGAACTGATGCATAGCCAGGAGAACTCTCGAAATCCGACACCGAGCCTTCTGCAGGGACATGAGCCTACCAGCCCGACCAACACCAACCCTTACCAAAGCCCTCATGGCGACCGTACAGTCGCAGATGCGGAGGATGTCGACACTGATGGTTCTGATATCCAGCACCCGCAGCACCCTGGTCTCACCGGTCTGCGCGATCCGTCCAACCCATTCGGATCAATGCGGCGCGTTGGTTCGGGCATGGATCTTCCTTCCATTGATCGCAGCCAGAACTCCAGCGTTAACGCGAACCGAAACTTCTCTGGCCTTGGTGGCTTGGGCGGTCTCTCCGGCCTCGGTGGAGCGTCTGGCTGGCCATCCAGCGATGCTCTTGGCACTCCAACCCGTGAACGTTCAGCATTTGTAGGTGGTTTTGGCGATCCTATCTTTGGCTCAATGGGCGGGCTGCAGTCTCCTAGCCTGTCTACCCTTGGCGGTGGTGGTCTTTTCAGCCCACATGCCGGCCTCTCTGGTACAGCCAGCATCGGTCGGTCAAGCAAGCTGGGAGCGCTCTTCTCTGGAATGGCAGAGGGCCAAGACCGTTCTGACTCTGTGGGTTTGGAACAAAGTGATGCCCAACAAGCGGAGAGGGCCGGACAATCAAGCAAGCCTGGTTCCAACTCTGCCTCCCAGACCCCTGTCTCTGCCGTCGGCTCGATCCCGGCCAATCTCTCCCACGACCCAACACAGGCCCCTACTCCTGGTGGCACTATTTCAGCTGCTCAACAAAGAACCATGGTCATGCCGGATCGGATGCGCTGGATCTACCGCGATCCGCAGGGTAACATCCAAGGCCCTTGGACTGGTCTAGAGATGCATGACTGGTTCAAGGCCGGATTCTTCAGCCCCGACTTGCAGATCAAGAAACTCGAGGATGGTGAGTTTGAGCCATTGGCTCAGCTGGTTCGTCGTATTGGGAACTCACGCGAGCCTTTCCTTGTGCCTCAAATTGGCATTCCTCATGGGCCCGAGCCTGCGCCAGGCCAGTGGCAGAATACCAACCAGGGCTCGGCTCAGCCTCCCTTCCCGGGCAGCTTCCCCAGCTTCGGTACCACTCTGACCGCTGAGCAGCAAAATGCGCTCGAGAGACGGAAGCAGGAGGAGCAGTACCTGATGGCCCGGCAGAAAGAACATCTTGCTCAGCAGCAGGCTATCATGAAGCAGATGCAGGTTCCTGGTGCCCCTCCGTCCCTGCAGCCCCAGCTCCAGCATCAATCCAGTGCCCACAGCCTTCATAGCCAACCAAGCTTCGGCAGCATCACCTCCCCCGCTGCTTACCAGCCTTCTCCGATCCAAGCTCCCCTTCAGGGACAGCCGCAGTCTCAGGGTATGGCCGGTTTCTTCGATGCCGGTGCCTCCCTCCGACAAGGTGGACTGCCTAATGTTCTTCCCGGAATGCTCGGAACGGAGCTTGGTGGCCAGGATCAACTTCCTGCTCTTCTTGAGCGATTGAATGTCGGTCGCCAGGATCCGTTTGCCTTCGGCACAGGTGGCTCGTTCTCTCAACGCCAGCCAGACAGCTTCCTCCACTCCCAGCAGGTGGCATCTATGCTTCAGGACCGCGCTCAACTCCAGCAAGAGCAGGAGGAATTCGACAAGGCCAACAGCGCCAATGACCCCTTCGATCAGGAGGCTCGTGAGGAGCGCCTACGTCAGTTTCATGCCTTGAGGGCTCAAGACGGAGACCTGGGCATGCGCACCGCGGAAGGACTTCCTACTCACCCTGCCGCTGCCCTTGAGCACGAGGCAGAGTCATCAGCCACCGAAGTTGTCGATGACCGAGAGCCTCTTGCCTCGGAGCCCGCCCTTACTCTGTCGCAGCAAGTCCACCAGGCTGCGTCTGCCCAGCGCCAACAGCAGCAGCAGCAGGAGCAAGACGAACAGCAACAGCAACAGTCCGCCCCTGAGTCAGCCTGGGCTAAGGTTGATCATGCTATGCCTCATCCGTTCCCCCCACCTCCGTCTGCCTCCCCTCTGCCTGCTCCCGCTGCTCAGCGCAACCGCCAGAATGTGGCTGAGTCTTTGGCTGCTGGTTCTCGTTCCCAGACTCAAACACCCGTTGATGCCGCGCCTACCTCCCTTGCGCCTTGGGCCAAAGACACCCACGAGGTGCCCAAGGGCCCTTCGTTGAAGGAGATTCAGGAGGCCGAGGCCCGCACTGCTGCGCAGCGGGAGGAAGTTGCCGCGGCTGCTCGTCGTGCTCAGCTCCTTGCGGAGCAAGAGCGTCTCAGCCAGGCTCAGGCTCAAGTTGTCCCTGGCCTTCCCTCGTCGGCCAACTGGGCTAGTGGTGGTTCCCCCGCTACTCCCTCCACCGCTGGTTCTCCCTGGAACACCAAGAGCCAGCCCGTGCAAACCAACGCCGTGACCAAGAAGACCCTCGCTCAGATCCAAAAGGAAGAGGAGGCTCGTAAGGCGCGCCAGGCTTCTGCCGCTGCCGCCGCGGCTCAGACGGCCACTCCTAGCCCTCCCGCTTCTGTGGCCAAGCGTTACGCTGACCTTGCTAGCAAGGCTCCAGCTCCTTCTGCTGTGGCCACCGTCGCTGCTACAGCTTCTGGCGCTTGGACTACTGTCGGTGCTGGTGGTAAGGCTAAGGCTCCTCCCGCCGCGCCTCTTGGCCCTCGCTCCGCCAGCGGAACGGTCCCTATTACTACCGCTGCCGCCAAACCCCGCCCTGTCATCGCCACTCGCACGACTGTTGGCAGCGTCCCGCAGTCCAACCCCAACCGGGCTGTTGAAGAGTTCACCAAATGGGCGAAGCTGGCCCTGGGTAAAGGTCTGAACAGCAACATCAACGTTGATGATTTCGTCCAGCAACTCCTCTTCCTCCCCGCCGAGGCTGAGATCATCTCGGACTCTGTCTACGCCAACTCGCAAACTTTGGACGGCCGTCGCTTCGCTGATGAGTTTATCCGCCGCCGCAAGCTTGCCGACAAGGGCGTCGTCGACCCTGTCTCGCCCAGTGCATTTGCCGAGCAGAAGAGCGGTGGTGGCTGGTCCGAGGTTGCCAAGAAGGGGTCCGCTGCCAGCGCCTCCCAGCAGCGAGAGGAGGAGGCCAACAACGCTGCGTTCAAGGTTGTTGCTCCCCGCAAGAAGGGCAAGCGGTAAACGTGACTAGTTTTTTGTGAGAGGTCTGGTACAGAGTTTGACGGAGTGCCTACTTCTGGATGCTCTGATTTGAGCTGATGGGCAGATGGCATTCACCTGCTCTTGATGTTCTCGACTTTCTGTATGAACATATTTTTTGGTTAGCATTTAATTGTATTTGTGCATGTATTGGTCTTTTCATTAAACCTCGTAACCCTTGTAAAAGAAACACCATAGGGATAAGATACGAGAACATCAGAGCAGTGCCTGTTCGCCTTTTCCGCTCTAGTGCTGACCATCAAGAGGTGCCAATGTCTCGGCGCTGCAGTCCCTAGGGGGACCAGGCAAGCCACCCCAAATTCCACCCATCATGAACCCCCCCCCCCAAATCCAAAAT
>JAXQJV010000669.1:0-15524 GCA_037042255.1 Penicillium sp. PG106-07D
CTTCCTCGGCAACGTCCACCCATTCAGATACCCCACGCCCGCATTCAAATATGCCGCATACCCCAACCACGTCAAATACGGACTCATCAACCAAAACGCCGTCCGATCAGCATCCCACCAGTTCGCCATCAGCAGGGCAACATTGCCAATGAGCAGAGCCATATCACCCAGCGCGCTGGCCGGCCGCCCTATGCCGAAGAACAGCGGCATCCAGATGAAATTTAGTCCCAGCTGGGTCGTGTACAGGGTCTGCGCGGAGCGGTTGGCAGCGTGGACGGCTGGGAGGAGGGATTCTGATGCCACCGCTGTTGCGTGGTAGGAGGCGTAGCCCATTAGGCCGTAGAGGAGGGTCCAGGCTGGGCCGAAGAGCCAGGCGGGTGGGCTGAAGGGAGGCTGGCGGAGTTGGCCGTAGGTTTCTTTGGTGTTCGTGCCTGGATGGGAGTAACGCGGTTAGCTGCGTTGTTCGTAAAGAGGTAGTTGTGCCTTGCTTGCTGGGTGCGTAAAGGCAGATATTGTGGTAGATGGTGTATGCGTCCCGTTGCGTTGTGATCTCGAGGCTTGGATGAAAGAGGTCAAGACGTACGGTTAGTGAGCAGCGCGGAGGTCGTGCCAATGGCGATGGGCGTCGCGACCGCGAAGAGCGGCGACGTGAAGATTGCCTGGGGCAGGGCAAATGACCACGGCATACTGGCGGGCGATATGATAGAAGCTATGGGAATGAAACAATAATGAATTGCTAAAGTCCGTGATCTTAACAACGCGCGGCCAGCGATGCGATCTGGAGCTCCTGCGGCTGATCGCGATCTGATGAATATCAGTTGCAATGACGTCACTAGCGTGTCTAGGCGGATAGAAGCCACCTTTGTTTAGAGCTCAACAGCGCTAAGGGGGTTGTTTGCATCGCCCTGGAAGCTTTATGAAAGCATTTTGGACAGATTATTGGTGATGTCTGTGATCAGAGGGGGCTGCGGGAGACTCGATCGCGATGCGACGCGTGATCGGCATACTTTTCCCCAAGCGTCACGGTCCGATTCTCCCTTCATCCATCAATCGAGTCCACTTCACTCAGATACCCTATCCAACTGTTTACCTCGGCATAGTCTAGGACAGCAGGTATAGAGTATCTGGACGATCCTTCTAGTTTCCACCTTTAAAGGGTCTAATTGTATGAACTCAAAAGGAAAGATGTTTATATTTTACGGATAAGCTTATTTCCATTGACCAGGCCTACACCTGCAGGTCTTTATTTACATTGGAACTAGGTATGGATGCGACACCTTCCAAAATTAATTTCATAAGACTGAATGAATCCATACCGCCAGAGCTTGTTGAATGTGTCTTCCGTTTTCTATTTCTTAGAAATGATGAACATATAATATTGGCATCTGTTAAAAGCACCGGAACCCTCGTGTAACGCAGTCTGCATCGGGTTTACTTCTTTGAAGCAGACGCGCTCACTATGGACCATTTTGGTATCTCTGAGGTGGGAATGATCCAAAATCACCGACGTGAATTATATCTGACAAGAAGCGCAAAAGGATCCAGCTAGCCAAGGCCGTGCTCAACGGGCTACGATGCTGATATAAAGTGGCTGTGCTGAGAGCATCAAAGCATTGACAAGCGAGCCAGTCAAAGGCTTTTTCCATCGCAAACATACCTAACCGGCGACTTTTGTGTTTTCTAAAGTGAAATCAAGACCCTCAGAATGCCACTGCGGCTTCTTTGCCTCCACGGTTGGGGTACAAGCGAGAAGGTCAGTCTGCCATGTTTCAGACTATACTACAAACCTAACCTCTCATCAAGATACTACGATCACAACTAAGTCCGAAGAACCCGACCCCTTCCGCTACCCGTCAATTCATTTATTAAACTTTTTTTTTATTTTTAATTCTAACCACCGACCTCCATCCAGGCGGTCTCATCGGAGATTTACAACGCGACAACACGGCTACATTCCATTTCCTCGAAGGCGAGCTCGACTCTGAGCCCGGCCCAGGTATCGCAGGCTATTACGACGGCCCGTACTATAGCTACTACCGATTCCCACGGACCTTTTCACTCACCGACGATGACGAAACCGACATACTCGCATCGTACGAGCAACTCGACGAAGCCATCTCGCTGCACGGACCGTTTGACGGCGTTCTAGGATTCTCGCACGGCGGAACACTCGCCGCGGGCTATCTCATCTACCATGCAAAAATGTCACCGGGCCAGGCGCCACCGTTTCGATGTGCGATTTTCGTCAACTCGCTGCCCCCGTTCCGGATGCATCCTGGGCAACATCCGGTGATTGATCACGGGTTGGAGGGGTATATTCGGATTCCGGTGGTGAATATCGCCGGGGCCACTGATCCGTTGTTTGATTGTTCGTTGGCGCTGCATAAAATTTGTGATCAGCGATGCTCGACTTTTGTGGTGCATGGGAAGGGACATGATGTGCCTACGGACCCGAAGAATATTGCTATTATGGCGGCTGCTATTCGGAAGCTTTCAGTGAAGATGCTAGCAGGTTGGTGATGTAAAGATGGGGAGATAGTAGTGATTGTTGTCATTGTTGACGGGCAGATATAGGGTTTGTGGTGTTGGCCTTTTTGCGTATAGAGGCGGAAAGTTTTCAGAATGAATCCACTCTTACTCTTCTGTATGACTCTCCATGTTGCAAGGGCCGAAATTTATAATTTCAATACAGCAAAGACACTCCTAGCAGCAAATGAGCCGATGGCAGATAGCAGGTCCTTACAAACGTCAACACTTCTGACCGTAAAATTGCTTTGAGTGTACCCTTTCCACATCAAACTCCTCTACAAAGGTCTTCAATCTCCATACAACCCAGTTCCTCTTGACAAACGAGCAAATATGAAGGAATTCCCCATCATCCTGGATACCACCGGCTCAGAGGTGTTCGAAGAATGTACTACGCAATCAGACGTCGGAGATAGAGATACCTCCGAAATCCATCCTGACGATCTTTCCATCCTTCTGGAAGATGCATTTATGCCTATAGCCGTGATTGGGATGAGCTTTCGTGGACCTGCCGAGGCAACAGACACAAATGAATTATGGCAGATGATACTCGAGAAACGAGAAGCGTGGTCGCCAGTTCCGAAAGCACGATGGAAGAACAAAGCATTCTATCATCCAGACTATGCTCGTCATGGCACAGTAAGTGCAATTGGAAATTCAGATTACTGCGTGCGTATTGACTGAGGTGTATCCTAGATAAATGTGGAAGGGGGCCACTTCATCGTGGAGGACTTGTCACTCTTTGATGCACCATTCTTCAACATGACAAGTGATGAGGCAGCAGTAAGAGGCCCCTCTGATATAAGTCCATTCGAGAAATGACCTGTGATAGGCTATGGATCCTCAACAAAGACTATTGTTGGAAGTAACCTATGAGTGTCTAGAGAACGGTAAGAACACTTCCCTGTGAGTCGTATTGTGCGTTATTGAGGCTGATAACTCCCAGCTGGAATCACATTATCCCGCGTGACGGGCACTCAAACCTCATGTTTTGTGGGTTCTTTCAGCGCAGATTACACAGACCTCCTTCTCCGAGACCCAGAATGCGTGCCCATGTATCAATGTACGAATGCCGGACAATCTCGGGCGATGATGGCAAACCGAATCTCATATTTCTATGACCTCAAAGGCCCCAGCGTCACAGTGGACACAGCTTGCTCCGGCAGTTTGGTGGCGCTCCACCTCGCGTGTCAGAGTCTCCGAACGGGAGATGCGTCTATGGCCATTGCTGCAGGGGTGAACTTGATTCTCAGCCATGAATTCATGTCCACCATGAGCATGATGAGGTAAGATTCGTTTGCCCCATGTACTGGTCTTTGCTTATAGATGCAGGTTTCTCTCACCGGAGGGACGCTGTCACACGTTTGACGAAAGAGCAAATGGATACGCGCGCGGTGAGGCTATTTCTTGCCTAATACTAAAGCCACTTTCCGCCGCGCTCCGTGATGGCGATACAATTCGAGCAATTATCCGCGGGACGGGATCAAATCAAGACGGCCGCACGCCTGGAATCACCCTCCCGAGTGGAACCGCCCAGGAAGCACTGATCCGAGATGTCTACACTCGAGGCGGTCTCTGCCCCAGTGAAACTGAAATTGTCGAGACACATGGAACAGGTACACAGGCTGGCGATCCGGTTGAGGTTGGTGCAATAGCTCGAGCCTTTGGGCTTGGGCAGGACCCCGATCGAGTATTACGGATTGGCTCGATAAAAACAAACGTCGGTCACCTGGAAGGGGCGAGTGGGGTGGCTGGTGTCATCAAGGCCATTATGATGCTAGAAAATCGGATCATTTTACCGAGTCGTAATTTCGAGACGCCAAATCCTCGGATTGCATTCAAAGAGTGGAACTTGAGAGTGAGTCAGTCCGCTTTGCCGAGCCTTGAAGTTATGAAAGTTAACATAATCAGGTTCCCCAAATCCCTGAACCTTGGGATACGCCAGGGCCGCACCGCGTGTCAGTCAACAGCTTCGGCTATGGTGGTAGCAACGCTCATGTCATTGTTGAGGATGCTTTGGGTTATCTATCAAAGCGAGGACTACAGCGATGGCTTCGAGGCCCGTCCCAAACCTTGCGAAGAGAAGAGGCAGTGGACAGAGATCTAGATTTGACAAATTCTCCCCGGCAGAGGATCTTCATGATCTCCGCATTTGACGAGTGGTCATGCAAGGCCCAAATTGCGATGATACGCGACTATCTAGAATTGCAGAGAGACTCTGCTCATGCTGACTTCCTGGATGATCTGGCCTTCACCCTCAACGAACATCGTTCGAGTTTCATGTGGAAAGCGACGGTAATTGGCAGTTCCGTTACAGACCTGTGCCACACCCTCTCAAATAACCTCAGCACCCTGTGCTCAGCGCGAAGACCTACATTATCATTTGTGTTTACTGGGCAAGGGGCCCAGTGGGCGGGAATGGGCAAGGAACTTCTGTACTCTTATCCTGTGTTTTGGGAGTCAGTATCCAGAATCGACAAATATTTGGCAGAGCTGGAAGCTCCTTTTTTTGTCTCCGGTGAGCTTGATACCCGCTTTTTTCAGTGGTGTTTGCGTTGTTAGATAACTGACCTCCGGGCGTTTATCAGAGGAGCTTTCCAGAAGCCCAGAGGTTTCCCAAATGAACCACCCACTCCTGAGTCAAACCACATGCACAGCCTTACAAATAGCACTCGTCGATCTGCTTGCATCGTGGAACATCTATCCTAGCTCTGTCACTGGTCACTCCAGTGGTGAAATCGCGGCAGCATATGCCTGCGGTGCACTGAGCGTGGAAGATGCCATGGCAGTGGCGTATTTCCGAGGCATAGCAGCCAGCCAGCTTCTCGTTTCGCCAGGCGGCAAGGGAGCAATGATTGCCATTGGGATGTCTAATGAGTCTATCCAGGAATATTTGTCGAGGTTGAAAACTGGAAAAGCGGTCGTGGCTTGCATTAACAGCCCTTCCAGTGTGACTGTTTCTGGAGATGTCACTGCTATTGAAGAGTTGACGGAAATTTTGAACTACAATTCTGTCTTCTTCCGTCGTCTAGCGGTCAACGTTGCATATCACTCGCATCACATGGAACTTGTTGCCCGTGAATATCTAGACTCTATTGAGCATATATCGCCCATCCCTAACGACGCATCTGCATCGCATCTCGGCAGTGTTGTCATGTTCTCTGCAGTCACAGGAACCGAAGTACAGAACTGTGAGATGGGCGCTCAGTACTGGGTCTCGAATCTTTTAGGGCAAGTTAAATTCTCAGAAGCCCTTAAAAGACTTTGTTTTGAGACTGAGAGCCAGCGAAACGCGACGGGTCTGATATCGAGGAGAAGAGGGAAAAGGCAAGGTGCTGCACAAAAGCCCAGTGTGGATTGTCTTTTGGAAATTGGCCCTCATTCCGCACTATCCAGCCCAATCAAACAGATTATCCAAGAAGATGCTAAACTTCGAACCACCGACATTACGTATTTGAGCATGCTTTCCAGGGAGGATGATGCAGTTTCTTCAGCTCTGCGCACTGTGTCTACGCTTGCCACGATGAATTGCCCATTGGAATTCGAAGCGATAAACTTTCCAAGGAGAAATGACGTCGCGCAAAACCCACAACTTCTCGTAGACATGCCACCCTATCGGTGGAATCATACAAGATCTTACTGGGCAGAGCCACGAATGAGCAAAAATTTCCGCAATCGCGAAGACCCCCGGACGGATCTTCTCGGTGCCCCCGACAACATGGCTTGCCCGTTTGAGCGTCGATGGCGAAACTACCTCCGATGCTCTGAAATACCCTGGCTTCAAGACCACAGGATTCAGTCGGATATCATATTTCCTGCTGCAGGATATATTGCAATGACGATAGAAGCCATCAAACAGTTGCTTAGAGATTCAGATCCTATAGAGGGGTTTACGTTACAAGATGTTCGGATACATGCAGCAATGATTGTGCCCGAGGCTGCGGGACTCGAGGTCATGACTTCTCTGCGAGATGCCGACAAGGGTCTGAGCGATGACCCGGATCGATGGTACGAGTTTCACGTATACTCGGTGACTGCTGAAAATCGGTGGACGGAACATTGCGCAGGGACCATCAGCGCTCAGGTCAATACAGTTCTTGATGCTCATGAGGGCTTGTTCGATCTCAATGAGGTTGCGACTGCCTCTACAGCCAGCGATGATACCGGCCATATCTCTGTCATTGATATCCCTCAACTGTATAGAAAACTGAACGATGCAGGCCTACAGTACGGGCCATGCTTCTCAAACCTGACATGTGCTCACACAACTCAACACGGTGTCTCTTTCGCCGAGGTCACCATCCCAGACACCCAAAGCGTGATGCCAATGAATTTCGAGCATCAATCCCTGATCCACCCGTGTACACTAGACAGCATCTTCCATTCCATATTTGCTGCGTTACCAGAACACATGGGCCTGGAGATCGGTCCCCTAATTCCAGTATCACTGGACACCATGAAGATTTCTTGTCGGATCCAGGGGCTGACTGGGGGCGTTCTCAGCATATGCACGCATGTTCGACCCGATCTGAAGAATAGCATTGTAGCAGGGATTACTGCAACAGACAACATCCGCGGTGGAAGTGGCACGGAACCAAAATTGTCAATTTCCGGGCTTCGTTGTGCCCGGCTTGAGGGCTCTTCAAGTCAGACGGAGACCAAGAGGAATATTCCGACTGCGTATGGAATTGAATGGCACGCAGACCCAGGCTTTGTTTTCAAAGAAAAGGTGGCATCTCTACTCCAGCAAGAAGGTAAAGTGCAAAGCGAGCCAAGTGACTCGCAAGAGGAGATCGAGGATTATCTAGCAGGCCTCATCAGCGGCACAATTGCGGCATTTCCCTCAGATAACCAAGGCGAATCTGCACCCACTAACAGCAGATATCAGGATGATTTACTTGCTATTCTTCGGTTGCATAATAAGGACCATCAAGCTCTACAGTCCAGCGCGCCCGTGTCGATACGGGAAGATGGAATGGGGCCATCCGGCAGTACACAGGGCTTGATTCGCACTGTTTCGCACTGTTTATCTCTGTTTCCTCTGAAAGGAGTGGAGAAATTTAGAGACGTCCAGCGCGATACATGGAACTCGTACCGGAATGTGATCATCAATAATCCAGCATACTGCGCGGCGGCAACTTACCTTGGTCTGCTTGGTCACAAAAAGCCAGACATGTCAGTCCTAGAAATCAGCGACGGAGGAAACCTACTCTACACTTTGTTCTTGGAAAAACTTGTTCCACGCGCTGGTGGTCACCAGAGCAGCATCTCTCGCTGCACCAAGTATACATTTGCGTATCAAGAAGATCATGGGCTTGACCAAGCAAGGATAGATTGCGCAGTTTGGGAGGATATTGTTGATTTTGCGAGATTAGTTCTTGAGCGCGATGTTCCTCAACAAGAGTTGAGCCAACAGTCCTACGATGTCATCATCGCTCCAAACTTCTTCTACGCATCGCATTCTGTCAGTGATGACCTTCTCAAAATCAAGTCGCTCTTGACACCATCCGGTTGTCTGATGATATTCAACACCCTCAACCCGGCAAGGAGTCTTCTGGATGCTCTATTGCTTACCACTTTATACCGTTGGCCAAGCAGAGCGGTCGGCTACTTCTATCGGGGTGAAGAATGCGGAGATATCCTAAGAGAGACTGGATTTGAAGCCGAGGAGATCATGAAAGATGCTTTGATCCTCAGTCACCTACAGTATGGGATGGACACATCTGTGAAGAAAATACTCATCGTTCGAGAAGATAATAACGAGATGTCAACAAAATTGTCGGAAGAACTCATCTCGTGCTTGCCTGCCGAGTCGGCCGTGTCAAACATCGCCGAAGCGAAGCCTCAAGGTCAAATTTGCATTGTTCTGAGCAATCTTACAAGAAATCTGTTCCAGAATCCGGACACAGATCTATTACAAAAGATGAAAGAAATTTTTTTGCAGAGTGAAGGCGTGCTTTGGGTCACTCGAGGCGGGACAGGGCATGCTACAAACCCCGAGGCTGCGCTTGCAGTTGGCTTTGCAAGAACGGCTCGCTCCGAATCGGGTGTTCAACCGATACTCACACTAGACCTGGATCCAAACTCCCCGATACTCGATGACTCGAGGGTTAGGATAATTGCAGATCTCATGTTTGCTCACTTCTTCCACGAGGGGCCACCGGAGCTCGATACTGAATACGCAGAGCGGGAAGGGGCTATCCTCATCCCCCGTGTACTGGCTCAAGACGATTTGAACCACGAGATCACAACCATCACCAGTTCTTCTTCATTATTCATGCACGCATTCCACCAGCCAGACAAATCCCTCATCCTGTCCAGGAATGAGGTAGGAAACAAAAAAGTCCACTTCACGGCCAGCCCCCAGACCACGGAAATACCCGAGGGACAAATCGGCATTCGAGTTTTTGCTTTTGCTATAAGCGAATTCGACACTAATAATTCTTCAAACCAAGAAAAGGACTACGGCACCATCGGATTTGGATGTAGCGGACAGGTCTCCAAGATTGGGCTAAATGTCGATGGATTCTCCGTAGGAGATCGAGTGGCTTGCCTCGGAACTGGCACAGCACGAAACTACTACTATGACCGAGCTTCATCTTTCCAGAAGATTGACGACAATACTTCGTATGAAGTCGCTGCATCATTACCATTGGCATATATCATGCCATACTACATCGCATACGAGACAGCGAAAATCAAGCGCGGTGACACGGTCCTTGTACATGATGCAGCAACCTGGTATGGGCAAGCCTTTGTTGATATTTGCATGCTGAACGGAGCCGACGTTTATGCAGTTGTTTTCAATGACACTCAGACGGATGTGTTTTCGAAGGACTCCCATTTTGAGCCGCCGCAAGTCTTTATTGAAGGGAAGGACAACATACCTCAACGTCTCCTGGAGTCCACTCATGGGAAGCTGCCTCGGGTTGTCATAACTTCTGGCAAGTTCAACAGCAAAGTGTTCAGCACTTTATGCAAACTCACTGCCCCCTTTGGTCATATGATCCAACTTCGTAGTCAACCGCAGGGTCTTCAACCGCAGAAAACCTTTAGTGGAGATTTCAAAAACATCTCATTCTCGACATTCGACTTGTTTGAATTCAAACCACGGAACCTCGTCCGACTGTATGACATCTGGCCCAACATCATGTCTCTATGCAATCAAGCAAAATTGCGCTGGCCGATATGCTATTCCGCTCACAGGGTCACGGATATATCGGAAGCGATCCGTGCCGTTTCTTCAACAAGTTATGCTGTGGTCACCGCAGAACAAAATGAGGTTGTACAGGTAAGCGTTTGCTTTGCTCATTGATATATATGACCTTGACCAACGATGAAAAGGTCACTTGTCCAAACGCTTCAAAAACTCTTTTCCGAAACGATGCATCGTACCTGCTGGTGGGCGGACTCGGAGGAATCGGGCGTGCGATTGCCTCTTGGATGGTGGAACATGGTGCCAAGCACATGGTTCTGGTCAATCGTAGCGGCTTGTCCACAGACACGGCTCGATCTACGGTGAAAATGCTTCGTGAGATGGGTGCTGAGGTAGCTGTGCGTGGTTGCGACATATCTGATGAACAGGCGTTCAGTGTGATGTGTAAGGAGATTTCGCAGACAATGCCAACTATCAAAGGCGTTATTCAGGGAGCCATGATTCTCAAGGTGAGCAACCGGATGTAAGATGTCGCAAATGATATATTGACATGAACCAGGATGTGCACATCGAGAAAATGTCAGCTGAAAACTACAACACGGTTCTGCGTCCTAAATACGCCGGAACATGGAGCCTTCACAATCACTTACCCGCAGATCTAGACTTCTTCGTGATGTTGTCTTCCATTAGCGGCGTGATCGGAAATGCCACCCAATCCGCCTACGCGGCGGGATCCGCATTCATGGACTCCTTTGCAGCATACCGGAACAACCTAGGCCTGCCAGCAGTGTCGCTAGACCTGGGCACTGTGGCGGATGTAGGTTATCTGGCGGATAACAGAGGGCTGGCTGAGAAAATGGCAAAACAAGGATTTCAGAGCACCCATAGCAAAACGCTTCTGGCTCTCGTCCAGCTTGCCATCTCACAGGCACCCCCGGGCAGTCATTCGCAGATTGTGACCGGCCTTGGAGAATGGAAACCAGGAAAGTCATTGGCTGTTTTTGACGCGCCTTTGTTCTCGCATTTTAGGAGAAGATTCCAGATCAAGGAGCCACATGAAGAGGGGCATGATGATGCCGAAACAATACGCGAGAATCTCAAGGCTGCGAAATCTCGGGATGAGGCCATGCTGGCTGTCTTTGAGGCATTATCTGGCAGGATTGCAGCACAGCTGGATATACCAACGGACAGGATCAATCTAGAGTGCTCACTGTCAGAGCTTGGAATTGACTCCACCGACGCCGTTGATTTACGCAACTGGATATCAAGGACCATGGAGAGCACAGTTCCCATCCTTGACATTCTCGCCAGTGGCTCAGTGCTTCGGCTAGTCGGGCATATAGCCAGCCGGTCGCAGTTACTGAGCATCAATGATGAAACATCATAAATGGGAAAAACGTCGAGAATGCGTGGAATGAAACGGTCGTCTTCTGTGCGACACTCGAAACTCTTGATTCAAGATAAAGCCATTAGCGCAGCATCCATGGAATGTCCAGTTATATGGATATGATACATTTCAGAGGTTTAGGCGTTCAGAATAAAGCATTGAGACGCATTTCAAGTGAAATAGATCTGATACCCGACTATGGCACGGCAAAAAGAATATCCTGTAGTCTCTGTCGCCCAAATAGAGCAACTTGGTGATGTCATTAAATCCTAAACAACGGCTACCTGTCATTTTTATCCAAGAGCTACGGCTTGAAACTAATGAAACCTATCCAAAATTCTACTCGCTTGATCCATCCATGTTCATGGTAAAACTTGCTGGTGTCATGATGTCCGTTCGCTTGTTTGGGGTTAAGTGGCATGATCACAGTGGCAAACTCGGCCAGTGGAACACAACGAAAATTGGCCGGGTCTTCATAGGTAGTCAACCAAGAAACAACAACATTATTCTGCATTGGGTATGGCATGATTTCCTGAGCTATCTGCTGACATCGGGTAATGGGTAGTCATTGGCACCTGAGTCATGATAAGTTGGACAGATTGGATGGAATCCATGCCTGTATATATCTACGATTGAATCGTCATTTGGTTCTAGCTACATACCAAATCACTGATAACAATTCTGATCCGTCAGTTACCAAAAACTACCTTACACGCCTCATCATGCAGTGCACCAGAATCATCGCGAGACAGATCTCGCCAGCTCTACCTCGCAAGCGACCGCGAAAGCTACGTCCAGTCCTGATCAAAGCGGAACCCCCCAAAGTCGCGACTCAGAACCCTTCCTCCGACTCGGACCACCTTGCATATCGACTATGTGAGCTGTCCCTACAAAAAATACAGAAAGAAGCAATGGCATCAGAGCCTGATCTAAGGCATGTGCTAGCATCGTCTTCAATGCAAAGAATGGCACAGCAGGACCTTTTACGGCGACTTGATGCCTTGCAGACCGCCGTACCTCTTTATTCAACACCAGTCCTCCCTGGCGCAGACGAGCCCTACGCAGAAGAAGACGAAATTTGGCATATGGGAGAGCTCGAGCTCGCTGTGTCTGAGCTCGAAAAAGCGAGCAGGAGCAGTGAGATGGCTCGGCTTATATGTTTCCAGCATGCCAGCGAAATGTGACGTTAGCGATCGCATGTTATGAATCACGACTTTTACGTTGAACTTTGAGCGCTATTATGATTTCTTCTGCTATACGTTAACAGGGTAGCTTCTCAAAATTGCACTATTGCGTTACTCAACCTTTAGGGCTCACTTCCCGATCCATGGTACCGGAAATATACTCTCCTATCGCAGTAAACTAGCTGATAACAGCAGTGTTTGCTAAATCGGATGGAAATGCGAAGAGCTTTAGGGAATATCATCCATCTTAATATTTCTAGTTAACGCCAATGCCTAGTGTTCCTTCTGAGACTCATTGTTGTCGTCGTCGGCATTCCTTCCTCTAATCTGGAATGGAGATTACGTTTTGATCCCAGCCTAAGGTTAGATAAAAATGACTTACGAACTACACAATTTTACTCTGTTTAGGTAGGTATAACTACACACTTTTACTTCGACTATGCTCTCACATGATCTGCACCAGCCTATGTGGTGATTTCATGCACGCCAGAATATCTCACAAATCGATCGAGCCGTACCCAAACACTTTTCACTATCAACTCTGTTGCCGCGAAGATCAGGATCAAGCTTTTCAGATAGATATTCTGAATCTTCCCGTCCGACCTCATCTGTTTTGACCTTTGCACTATCCCGATCATTGCCCACGCTATCCTGTCTCGACACGTCATACTTGAACCTACTGCTCCCCTGGCAAGGCTTATCTACATTTTCTAGCCGACTGGCCGATCTCTAACATCGGGCATTTCATTCCGAGATTTGGGTTTAGCGCACTTGAACCTTCAACTGGAGGAACATGTTCCACTTTCTCTACCATAAAGCCCCTGTGGGTCCAGAGACATCATTCATCTCCTCCGTGATTCCACTTCTATTGTCATTGTCTAACTCCGTTCTCTACACTGAAGGTAAGCAATGGAGCCGAGCCAGGACTCAGAACACGCCTCGGATACCTCGACTCGAAAATGTGTGAATTGCAATCAAGAAAAACCAATTGATGCATTCGTGTCGCGGACCAAGGCAAAGCGACCCACCAGATGGTGCATTGACTGCCGTATTTACGGATGCGAGGTATGAAAACGTCTACCGAGGATCTCTTGCTTTGGCTCGCATGCGACTGACAACTAACTCTAGGGCCACAGGCGCTGGGCGGCAAAGAAATTCCAGGCTAGAGGTGGAATCGATCCTCCAGAGCCGGTACAGCATGCCAAAGACCACATTGGCAATCCGCAGCCACTGAGCGGCCCAGAGCGGACGCAGATTCCAACTCAGAGCCAAGCGGCCGGTGATGTCTATCCAGGCCCTGCATATAGCCCTGTTTTTAGCCCTGGTCAGTTGTCAAAAAGCATACTTTTCTAGAGAAACTGATTACTGATTGATGTATAGCACCTGAAAGATATGGTTTTCAATGCCCACCTAGAGGATTCCAGTTTCTCACCCCTCCCATGAACCCGTCACCCATTTACCCTTTCATGTGGGGCTTTTCACCGATGCCAATGGTGGAGCCGGTCCAATGGGTTCCTATGACCGGTTTCCATCCACCGTTGTCTATCCACCAGCATGGCATCTCGAATGCTGAAACCCTTGCGAAAGAACCGTCCCACAATGAGCCCTTTCATATTCAGACTTCAACTCAGGACAAGCCCAAAGAAGGGGTGCCTGCCGACGATGGAGAGGTCAACACGAGCGAAAGTTTCCAGGAGACGGCATCTGAAGCATCATCTTTCAATAGAGCATATTCAGATAATGAATCCTCCGACGATGAAGTTGATGGGGACCAGCGTGAGCCCAGTGATTCTGATGAGCCACAGGAAGAGATCGATGAACATGATGCAAAGGATGCAAATCGTTCGTGGGACAATGGATCCTTGGAAGACCCGTATTTCACTTGCATGGCATGTAATACTCCGCGGCCCAGCCGACTCGGCGATGAAGGCATCTTTGTTTACTGCTTCGAAGACCCACTGCAGTACTGCATCAAAGGGAGCCACGAGGATGACAGGATTTCCTTCATCGACTCTGATGGAATCCAGCACATGGCCTGCAACCGATGTCGTGCAAATTCAAACTCTGCCTAGTTTTTGTTTTCGTTCTAACCTCATCAAGGTGATTGGCAGCGAGTGTTCTAATTTGGGAGATAGGAGCGGACTCGGATTGCAAAAACAACCACATTTAGCCCCGGAGAAGAAATATTGCTATTTTGCTGCCTTGCGTTTGTGTGCTTCGTGCAGACCCATTATTCTTATCAGCTATCTTTTTATTCTTTCTATGCCGTTTTCTTTTCTTTACGGTTAGCCCGTCGTCAAATTTGCCGGGGATTGCTTTGCATCTGCATCTTTACGCTTGTTCCGGAACTTCCATTATTAACCCAAGAATGGAATGAAATTGTCTGTTTTTTGTACGGACTTGTGCACATAAGATGACTCTATCAACATCTGAGGCGCCTGGTCCGGAGGCCAATCGGCTCCATTCGTGATGCCAGACCGGAAAATCGGACTCGGGGTTAAGCATGCAAGATTTGAGACAGATCACAACAACCAGATCTAACTGGTGTGATAGCGAAATTCCGCCAAAGGGGAAGAGACCCCATTCGCAATTACTGAGTCCTCGGGGGATCAATCTCCCGACTCAAGTCCAGAAGCGTCTGATGCATGACGCATGAGCATCCACGCGGGAATGGCGTCGATATTGAGGCGCGAAGCGTATCGGTGTCGGCTTTTAAACTAAGATTAGTTTCAAACATCTGGATCCCTGAAGCAGGCATCCACATTCGCAAAGATTATTGGATGAAGCACCAGTGAACCCGGTTCCCAATGGTCATCTTACGTTTCCGATCAACATGCTCCCGCTTACTCAGCGGACCTAGACAAAACCCGACCTCCGCGCACTCCGCCACCCAAACCCAACCGGGAGGCCGCTGATGCTGGCCCAACCTTACTCCTTATCAATCAATTAATCACTTTTCGAGGCAGATTCTAGTCGCCCGTGATTGGAACGATCGACTGACTCCGGAGAGGCCCAGCGGCTTCTGTGCCTATGTAATTCTCCTACTCACATACAGGAATATCCAGCACAATGAACACAATTATATGCTCTGGCCCTGCGCTTGAGGTTCCCCAGAGTGATGAGTCAGCGGAAGATGACCGCACGTCCGGAGGGGCCATCATTTGTCTTTTTTGGATCTTCGGA
Source organism: Penicillium sp. PG106-07D (assembly GCA_037042255.1). Classification (NCBI taxonomy): domain Eukaryota; kingdom Fungi; phylum Ascomycota; class Eurotiomycetes; order Eurotiales; family Aspergillaceae; genus Penicillium; species Penicillium sp. PG106-07D. Next base: position 15,437 of record JAXQJV010000669.1, read on the forward strand.
GGCTCCACCTGATATTTGGTTCGCAGGCACTGCCAGGCAGAGATTTCGACCCTATTAGTGTGGGTCCACTAATACGCAAGTACTCGGT
>JAXQJV010000670.1:0-15541 GCA_037042255.1 Penicillium sp. PG106-07D
CCTACCGTTGCACCACGAGGAAATCCATGGTAGCCCATGTGTGGCCGTCGAGTCTTACTGACCGTTTGCGACCGATCCGTGCGCTATTGCGATCGTGTCGAGCGGCTGTGGCGGCCTTGCTTAACACCTCGGTATCGTGCTCTGGATAAGCAGACACTGGTCATGCACTCATCCAATGGTAGTTGGAATGGCCGCAACAGGCTCAACGTGCTGCTCCGTCGCATGAGATAACCCCTTCGTCACAGCTGACCCTGATCTTCACGAGAAGCTGCAGCCTGCAGCGACGCCACTTTATCAGCGCATCATCATCGGCTCACCTTCAGTATCTCATCATGGCCGTTGGCCAGTGAGGGGTCGTGGCTGGAGCAGGGGTCACCGCCACAATCGCAGAAGAGCATGAAAGCACTATAGAAAAGGAATTGCGATAGGAGACCAGTAAATAATGACGGCAACCTCGCGTGGGCAGTAGGCCGTGAAGGTCAGAGCAATAATTCATTTGCAGACCGCCCCTTATCCTCCTCCCGTCGAAATGACCCCCGGTTCGAGAATCGCGTAGCCAGTGAGCGTATATTGACCCAATTGGGCGGAGGACCAGCCGATAACCCTGTTGATCGCGGAAAAGGAGGGGTTGATTATCGTGGTGGTGGAAGAATTATTTGATCGAGGGGGCTCAACAACAGCTGCACGTCTCGATTCTCTGTTGCGCGTGCCGTCTTTCTCTCTCTCTCTCTCTCCCTATCGCCCATACGGAGTCGTCCATCAAGCATACTCTCATGCTTGCGACCTCATAGGTTCCCTTTCTGTCGGGATTTGCCATGGACCCCGTGACCTACCCTCTGGCCAAGTTTCTTCCCATCACTATCAATCACATCTCCAGTCACTAGCGGTGACGCCCAGGGTCGATCCAATCATTGGAAATTGTTGCTGCCGGGGAGTCTTGGATGTGCCTTGACACCTGGCGAACAAAGAGAACCCCCACTTGACTCAAATTGGCCCAGTTGGGGATAGCTGTGAACAGGGGGTGAGCGATGTCTTAGAGGTGCTTCCTTCCAAGGTTCTAGGGTTCTTCCATTGGCTTGAGTGGGGCTCCTTAACGTTGCGCTTTCTTGTGCCAACGACCCACTTACGGTACCGTTTGACAGGGTCGTTCTTTCCTCACCGTAACTTTGTAATTTTGGGTTTCGAAGTAACATAATGACGGTAAGATAGGCAATTTGTGTATTAAAAACGCCCATCCTGACTCGTGAGTAACCCTGAAGGAAACTTGGCAGTCATTGACGAAGTCGTTGTTGCTGTGGCTTGAGTGTAACGAACAAGATCGCGATAGCTATCCTGAGGTTTGTACCTACCTCCTAGTCTCCTACGTACAATCCTTGGCCCACGAATGCCTACGTATCCATGCCCCAACTTAGCTAGTGGCCATTGTGCCGACGTAACACCTTGATTTAGTTTCGTCACTTAAAACTGACAGTGAGCAGCACTCAATCGCCTAATGACAATCGACCACGGATAGAGGTGTAGATTAGGTCGCACGACTCATTTGCAGACAAGGGACAAGGAACTCGACAAACAGGAACTGAAAATCATCAACAGACTTCCCCAATCTACAATCACAAGCGTGACCAGTATGTTCTCTCAACTCGAACCTAGGTTGAGGCCGAGATTGGCAAAGACAAGCAAGGCGACCCCAGCCCTGCCAATAAATGCTGTGCATGTAAGTAATTGCTAATCCCCGTCGCTCAATCTCGCAGCCACTCCTTACTACGATCAGCAGCCCTAGCTAACCACCCCGCTTTTCAACTGCCTCACTGCGAACGAGGACCGTGGACGGAGTAGTGGTTCCCCGTCGTGTGGGACACTCGAGAAACGAAAAGAAAAGGCGGAAAGACTAGGAAATAATAGAAGGGGAAAAAATTAATTCATGTTGCTTTACTGTTCTAACTTCTACAACTCCGTTCTCCACTTCCAATCCCCTTTGTTTTTCTAATCTGCGGGGGCTCAGCTGATGCGCTCCTTTACTCCTGAGCACTAAGGCTAGTTCAACGGGAGCGTCCGAGATTACACCGAATTGATATTCTGCACAGAGAGGAATTGACATCTTCATTCAAAGGAAAGATGTCTTTCATCGAAGGTTCATCGATCACACCACCGCGGCCGCAATGCCTTGGAGAACGACGTTGGTGGAATAGAATGACATCATGACGTGAGCAAGCGACCCAAATACGCCTCGGAGCTCAACAACTAGTCCTAAATTCCTAATACTTAGGGACACCTCCCTTAATGCGGCGCTCTTTTGGCGGTATGGCAACCCGGCGTATCAGCCATACAGTACCGTCCTGACCACTGATTACCTGGCCAACGAATTAATTACACACGGTCCCCTCTGACAATACATTACCCGTCACGCCGTTGCGGCCAGTATTTGTCTCCCGAGGTGTATACTCGATGACTTTCTGGTGGCATGTCCAATTATATCACCAAGCTTAACTCTCAGACAGTTTGAAAGCTTGAGCTAATAAGGAGCCAGGGTATCAAACTTTGCAGCCACTTATCGTTCAAGATCTGGGCTGCTCACATTCCCAATCTCCAAGCCGAGCGATGGCAAAAAGGAAAGGATCACAAAGTACTCCGTATAATTCATCTAATCGACTCCCCCTGATGGGTCTGATCTTCAGTAGAGAAGGGGCTTATTATCTCCCATTCCAGTGAGCGTCTTGACTGCTTTCTTACCTCCTGGTAAAGTTCCCGATTCGCATTTACCGAGATGGCCCTTGCAAAAACATCGGACTGGACAATTGATCCGACAGTATGGTCCATACAAGGTGTGGCTGTGATTTGAATTGGATTCCGTAGGGATCGCCGTAGGGACATCGGGATCAGGGATCACTGATCGTGCACTATTTGGCCCCTTCTTCCGAATACAACGACTGAAGTTTCATGTCAGATTACAAGATCTCTGCAATAGCTACGATACAGGAAACAGCAAACCTCTTCGCATGTGCAGTAGTGGTAAACTAGTGAAGCGAGTTCTTCAGCGAAGTGACATGACGCTTGCCAGGCCTTACACATCACATTTCTTCCCGTCCAAGCTAGAGCGGAACCCAAGGGGATGGAACCGTTGCGCCTCATTCGGCGGGGCGGTGTCATTGCATACTCTCTTTCCTCCTCTCTTCCATTCCGTCATCCCACCGTAGTGAGACCCCGTGGACAACGACTGGCCAGCATCTGTTCACTCATTCAATCTCAAGGATGCGCACCCAATCGGCGTCCCGCGCGCCATAGCCAGCTCCCTCTTCTGGGCACAGGTTGACGGCACACATTTCATTTCTCACCGACCAGGCGGTGTTTCGCATGCCCGAATGTTTAGGGCGAACCCACTCTGACCACGAAAGTACGCCCTTGACTTGGATACTCATATCTGCCTAATACCTATCAATGCCTGGCGACAACAAGAAGCAAACGTGACACCCTCCAGGAGTCGCGCACAATGTGTGATACGCCAATCCAACGCGTCTTAGACTGGATCCTCCTCCTCACCAGCCCTCCAGCAAACTGGTCTCACCCCGCTGTCGGCCCTGGCTCAGCCCAGTATGCCACTCTCATCCTTCGATGCGTCTTCGAGAATTGTCATATCTCCACGTATCCATGACTCCACCTCTCAGCCTTCTCCTGCAAGAGCGTCATTCTGTCATCCTCAAGGCCTGATGCGATGCAGCATCCCGTCCATCGGTGGGGCTTTCAGTCCGATGTTCAATCGCGTGATGGCTGAACATCGTGACCCTCTCTCCAGTCCAGATAGCAATCTCGAGCGGGCCCTGCCATATCGCAACTTGAAAACGCGCGTGTGACCGTCATCGAACCCTCTTTGCGAGGGGCTGCTAGTGCAACACTGCACGAGCAGCAATTGGGAGAGAAGCTGAATACATCTTGCCAATGGTGCAACCAGCTGGACTTCTGTGGTTCCTCCCAGTGGCGTTCGAAATGACGTTCCTTTCGACATCAACGATGTTATCAATCTTGACGTGGTCTTGGCGAGTGAGCTACACCGCTGGCCTGCCTGCAGGTGTAACGGTGCCAAATGTGGTTGCCTGATTTCATAGCCCGACGCTGTGAGGACAAATCTGGCCCAGCGTACACCGTAAGATTATGACTTGAGCGGAGAAGCAGCACCCGGAATGAAGGCCGCAGATTTCAAGAATACCCTATCTGGGCAATGTCGCATGATTCCGCTGGTCAGGTCGAAATTCCCCCGCAACACTGTGGCGCAGCTGCCAGGGCTGAGCTTCGAGGAGGACCCATGTTGTGACAGGGATACTCGAATGGACCCAAGACGGACCCAGTAACCTCATCCTTCGGTTACCTAGCGAAGCGGCACCGGGCGTTGTTTCGAGGAATGATATGGGACCGGCATAGGGCTGTGTGCCGTTCATCCTTTCGGACTCCCACGTTATGCTCTGACGATACCATTAGTGCTACGAGGAAGGAGCTAAATACCTCACGGTCAAGGAGACCTTAATTTCGATTTACAGACTCTTGCGATTAGACGATTCTTGCCGAGCGCGTGCCTTTTTTGGGCTCACTGCCGGCGTTTAATAAGTTACATGGGACATTCGCAATGTTTCAAGTCTATTCCGTCCATGGCACGTCGAAAGGTTCGAGAACTCGATCTATCTGAAGCGCAATCTCGCGTTGATCCACTATCCACGATCTATCAGTATTGCCGCGATACTTACACTTTCGCCGGCTCCGATGGTCTTTTACGGCTCTTACCAAGAACTGTAATGTGGACAGTGACCAGTATGATATGAGAGCCTCCATGAGTCGCCAAGCGCGGGCGAAGAGTCCGTTGGGAGTATAAAAATACCAGCACCCAAGCCGTGGGCTCCAAGACCCATCGATCTCGACCCATCATGGATCTGGGTCCTGACCGTGTGGATGCTCGCTTCTAAGGCTGGCCCCCACCCACTGGAAACCTCGCAGGAGACAACGTGGCTTCCAGAATACCTATCGAAGGATCGACCTCTATCTTACATGCAGGAATTGCGGCTGCTATTGTGGGCTAGGAGGTCTGAATGCATGCCCAGCGATTCCTGGGGTTGCATTCCTGGGTCCAACCCAGTCTTTGCGTTGAAAACAACACTTTCTGGGCGTCAGCTAACAGAACTAAAAGTCTAATGAAACAGCACACACACACGCACGGCACGGGGCGGGATCCCGGATGGCCGTTAAATCTACCACTCGACCGCAGTGGCGCTCGCTTGCTTCCGACAAGAACAAAAACAGGAAAAATCACGAGGTGTGGCTCCAACTCTGTAGGGCCGACGCAGTGGGCCACGTCTACGGTCTCTGAGACAGGGTGTCTCAATTTCTCAAGTAGGAACCCGTGGGCACAAATGCCAAGAATTCGATACGATGACCTCAGACCCAGTGGCCGGGAAATTAATCCCAGTCCTCGCTGTTTATACGGGAGCCATCACCACCACAACGGCAATTGTATCCCGATCATGACGCTATTCTTAGTATCGGACCCAGCAGCATCAATACCCCGGACTTTGTCTGTGTATAGTAAGGCATCCCCCTTTCACAATGCGGTTATGGCATGCATCTACACCCCTGTTTTTTTTCATACGTATTCGAAACGTGCGACCCGGGTGACCGGGCCATGGGCACGAACTAAACAAAGCTTTGATTGCCAACAGTGAGCACTCAAGAGGTCGACACGTAATTTCAAGCCGCGTAGTGATACCTATCGTGATAGATAGGAACTCAATCATATTGAACTCATCAAAAGCAAATCAAGAAGCCCCCATCATGAACAACGTATAACCCTAGAAAGAAACCACAAAAAGACCTTGTCAATACGTCACTCCTTCGGCCATTTCGCGAATCTCCGCGCTCCGCGGCTCTCCTGTCAAGCCGTTGGCTGCTCCACTTTTCATTTTGGAAATTGGATGTCGTCTATGATACTCCGCCGTACCGTGTTTCCACCGTTTCAATTTCAATCCGTCCCAATAACCTATGCCGTATGGGCCTATCGTGATTCGAATCTGCCCGCGCAATCAATGCGAAACCGGCGCGTTCACAAATCATAACCCATCCATGCGTCCCTAGGGCAAGGCATTGCGAGGAGACGGTTGTCGGTGGATGGCTCGGATCGCATCGGTAATCAATTGCGATTTAATTGACTACAAACAGGGAAGTTAATTGGAATGATTCGTCCGTCCTAGCGAATTTGATCGAGATCAAGGCGCAAATGCATACTGAGGTAATCTATTGTATTGAAGCCCGGCCAGCAAGTTACAAGGACTGTATCTGGGAAAAACGCGAAAGTTACTGGGTAAGCATGGAAATAATACGGAGTATTTTGAAGACGATCAGATGAAAACACTGCCATTCGCCCTACTGGATAAGACGTTGTTCTGAAATTCAATCCCAGAACAAATGGGTGTCATCTCACTACCGTAGAGCGGGAGAGAGAGGTATAATACCATTATTAACTTTCGGAGGTACTTGGCGGACTTGGCCATAGTCATGATTATGTACAGACTACAGAGGCTGACCCATGGTTGCAGGTTGCTAGTTGCGGGGGGAGTGGACTGTGGACTGTGGAGGAGGTCGATCTCTCAACGGTGATCATTGTGCGGAGTACTGCCGTTTGTTTGGAAAGGAAGTGATGGTGATGGCTGGCAATTGTTGCTGCGTAGTCGAACAGAATAACTGCTCTAATCGAGTGCTTGCGAGATGCAGGAGGAGTGGTTTTCAGCTTTTTTCTCAGCCGCGTGACTAGGAATCTTTCCCCGCAGCAACCTTCTATGGAATGAATCTGGTAGACAGTCAGAATCAGGCATGATGGATCTCTCCGCGCCTGTTGATCGCGAATTCACCAAGGCACTGCCAAAGATCGAGGTAGAATCAACCATCCTTAATACCAATCTACATTCAAGCCCACTCAAGCTGATCCACCGCACAATCAGGTCCATGCCCATCTGAGCGGCAGCATCAGTCGTCAATGCCTTCACGAAATCTGGAAGTGCAGGAAGGAGCAAGATCCGGAATTACCTATTGAGGATCCCTTGATTCTCATGCCACCAGGCAAAGTCGACTACACTCTTCAAACGTAAAGAGTCAACCAGATCAAACCCCCTCGTCGTGCCATCGCCAGACTCTTGCTAACCCCGCACCAGCTTCTTCCAAGTCTTCTCAAAACTCATCTACCAACTCTGCAATGACCTCTCCAGCCTCAAATACGCAACAAGCTCCGTCCTGACCTCCTTCCTCGAGGATGGAGTCCGATACCTCGAACTCCGCACCATCCCCCGCGCCTCCGCAACCTCCAACATAACCCACGAAGCATACCTCACCACGATCCTCGACACAATCGCGTCCTTCACCTCTTCCCCTTCCAACAAAATGTCCGTCTACCTCATCCTCGCCATAGACCGCGGCACAATGACCGCAGCGGAAGCTCTCGACATCGTCAACCTAGCCATCGCCAACAAACCGCGCGGCGTCGTCGGCGTCGATCTATGCGGCAACCCGACGCAGGGCGACGTCAGCATATACCGCGATGCATTTGCCCGAGCCAAGGCGCATGGGCTGGGTGTTACGCTGCATTTTGCCGAGACGCCGGTTTCGGGAGCTGTGCAGGAGTTGGAGGCGTTGCTTTCGTTTTGGCCGGATCGGTTGGGGCATGTTATTCATGTGCCTGGGGATTTGAAGCGGGAGATTGCGAGACGGGGGCTTGGGTTGGAGTTGTGTATGTCGTGTAATGTGCATGCGAAGTTGATTGAGGGCGGGTTTTTAGATCATCATTTTGGGGAGTGGAGGGGGTCGGATTGTCCGATTGCGTTGTGTGTGAGTTGACCTCGTGGCCCACGGAACTGGATCCGCTTCCTGCTGTCATATTTCATACTGACCTGCTTTGTGTTTATCTAGACGGATGATGTGGGCTTCTTCTGCAGTCCTGTCTCGAATGAGTATCTTCTTGCTGCGGAGCACTTTGGTGTTGGCCGGGCAGAAATGCTGGATATGTGCGCGAAGTCAGTGGAGATGATATTCGGCGGGGAGCAAGAGAAGAAAAGGCTTCGCGAGATCATTCTACAATTCAAAAACTCTGGCTGAAGCAATATCATATATGATATATGAATAAGAGCATTTCCATTAATCCATATTCATTACACCTTCATTACTCCATCTCATGCGCATTAGCGCGGGGCGGCCCAACTGGCCTGCTATACGCGGGCAACTCTGGCTGAACTGGATCATTAAAAGCCGGCAGCTCTGTCTGGTAGGGACCGCTTGTAGCCGAAAGCTCTGGCTTATCCCACCCAGGAGGTGGGGACTGCGCTTGGGATACGCGACGAGAATCCGTACTGAGAGACACGGGGCTGTAGGGCGCATTGTAGGGCGCCGGACTGCGAGGCTCAGGGTTGTGAGGCCCCGCTGCCTGCATGGGCAATACAGGAGCATATGTTGGTTCTTGCTTGGGAGCTCTGGTGTATCCGCAGCAAGCAAGGAGTTTCCGTCGGAATATCAAGCATAACACTATCAAAATAACGGCTGCTCCGCCGATAGCAATCCCGGCGATGGCACCACCCGAAAGACCCGAATGACCGCTGCTGTTCGAGACTGGGGGGACCGTAGACCCGGTGGATGCAGTGGGTGCAGAGGTTATTGTCGCAGTGTTGGGGATAGATGTGCCTTTCCCCAGGTCACCGAGTCAGCATAGAAGTACTACCATGTGGAGGGACATGGAACTGTTGTCAACTCACTAGTCGAGGTATCGGTCAAAGTACGATAAACGCTAAACGCATTCCAATTGTAGACGCAGTTATACTGTGTCCACAGCGGAGCAGTATCACCCTCTTTGTTATAGATTCGAATTGCTTCGCATGTGCTGCCGGCAGTCGCACTAAAGAGCAGACAATGCGTAAGTAACAGTGCAACTGGATCCACGTTTCAGACGTGCAGTATCCCTCCATACCAAGTCTGGTATCCATCACTATACACAAGACCCCCGTCATAGCAGCCAGTCGCCATATCAACCCTTCCTGTCGTAGATGCACATGCGGCATAGTTATTGCTCGTCGTCCAGGAAAGGGTTGGGCTACAGGTAACCGGCCGAGCTATTATCCAGTAGCGAGAGTTAGTGACTTTTTTCCCAGTGATAACAAGATGAGGATGACAAACTGGATCCTCCATCGGTGGCGTAGCCGACAAAGTCCGCATCGGGCGAATAGGTCGCAAGGTTGAACGAAGTCATATTTGAAGCGAGTTCAGATCACCGAGTATGCCACAGTCCAGCGGTCACCGGTATCCCACAGCTGTGGCAACGCAAGTACAGGTGAGAGAGTCAACCATCCAGGCTGACCAGTGCACAAAGGTGAAAAAGAGAAGAAGGGACCTCGAAGTGGCTCCTACAGATGCAAATAGAGAAAGGGGTTCGTCATCGCTTGCAAAGACCCTTGAACACTGGGGGAAAAAAATGAAAAACGCCTTGTCGCGATCGAGGCTGAGCGCCTGGCTGGGCGTGCCTCGTATTGGGAGGCTCCATATGACCTGGCCATGTCAAGGCCGTGGCCAATGGTTTAGCGCGTATCCTGGAGTTCGGGCTTTCCCGTTCCTTGGAGTAGCTTAGCTCTATCGAAAGAAGCAATCGTTGCAGCTTAGATGCAGCTAGAGGGGGGACCTCCACCAATGAGGGGCTCCTCGTATCGCTTAACAATTCCGAGAACATCACAAGTCCCTGAAATAGTTCAGCCATCATAAACGTGGGAGTCGACTAACATCGCCCGTGCTCCCGACTGGTTTGTTTGTTTATTGGTCACCACCGAGTACCTTAACTAGTTAACTGAGAAGCTGGCATCGTAAATTAGGCATTGGGTTTATTCTGAGCACTATCTAACTTTAATAGTGCCATCGGAAAAACTGCATTGGATATCAATCAACAAAAATGTATGAAATCGGTCGTGATAAGGCCCAGGAATTTCCCCTTCTCAACCCTGCCACCTGAATTTACCCTCCTTCAACGTCTTCACAACTCCCAACGGCATGTACTCCCGGGTCACCGCTGCAAGACTTCCATACGTGCGAACCATCTCAACGTGATACAAATCCGCCACCCAGCGCCAGTAGGGCGTCATTTTATTCCAGTTTCGCGAGATCGTGTGTGCACCCTTGCCCCGAGGACTCCCCAGCCCCTGTTGATGCTTCATGAAGCTGGCCGTGGCTACAATGCTCTTTTCTACGGGGAGCTCCACCAATGCTCTGTATGCCTGTAGAAGGTACATGCTGTAGGTCTCCGGGAACCGCATGTACTCTTCCAGCGACATGAATGACAGAGCCTCGCCACTCGCATCTTTCCAGGTCTTGTAAGAATCCGAACCGTTCTTCTCAAAGTTCTCCTTGCTCGTATTGTAGGTCTCTTCATCGCGCAAAGCCGCCTTCTGAAGATACCGCTGGGGTGTTTGCTTGATGTTCTCACGCATAGCCAACAGCCGGATGTACGGGTTCAGCAGTCCGAGACCGCCCAGTTCGACGGGGTAGTAGAAAAATCCCTCGGGCAGATTGTGAACATCGTATCGCTCGGCAATGACAGAGCGCAAGTAGCTGGTGACGCTGACTTCATTCTCCACAGTCTTGCTCAAATATTTGCTGAAGAGGGTTCGCTCAATACGGCTCAGCGTAGAAACAGCCATGTCAATGTGGTCGCGGCCGAAACACATGGCAGGTTTGGCAAAGTTGTTGGAGAAGAATCGCCCAAAGTACCCATTCCAGGCCTGCACCCAGGTGAACACACTCTTGCATGATGCGAGCTGTCGGTCAAGCTCTTCGATATGCTGGTCCACCTGCGCCTGGTCGATGACAAATCTGCCTTGCTCGGCATCGAGAACCAAGAATCCCCAGCGGATATCACCAGCTGGGAGAACGGAGTCCTTCTTGTCGCGAGCCGATCCCATGCGGACGGTGCCGGTTTTCTCCTCGTTGAACTGCAGGCCCATCACTTCAGCGTACTGAGTCATCGCCACCCAGGCTTGCTCGCAGGTCTCCTCGGCGCCCCAGAACCAAAAGTCGTCGTGCAGTCGGTACAAAATTCCACCTTCTGTATGTTGGTTGACCGCATAATCCATACAGAACAGGACAGACTCTCCAAACACATCTGAAAGTGTGTGGCTGATGGGAATACCGCGCTTTCGAATTTGAGTAGTAGCCGTAGGGCCATCCTGGACAAACTTGAGCGGGGCCTCCAGGAACACTTTGAAAAAGTTCAACCACATCTCTGGAACACCGAAGTACTTCAGGACGGTCAAGATCGTAACATGGGACAAAGACGGGCCAAACCACTTGTAGTCAGACCGGACTGCAGTAAATTCCCCATGGTAGTTCTTGTGGATCAGGGACTCGGTGATCAACAGATGGAGAAGCGAGTGCTTGGTGTCCAGTGCGTTTTTGTTCTGGGAGTCGTCGTCGTAGCTTCGAGCCCCTTCAGGGAGGGAATCGGGTAACTGACTCATGAAGTACTTCTCGCTGTAGGTGCTTCTCCGAAGGTTGTTGATGCCATGAGCGCCAATATTCGTTGACTTTCCAAGGAAATACTTGCGTCTCTCAATCTCCTCCTTAGGGATCTTCTGGCGGACCGAATCCCAGGCGTGTGACTCGAGGAACGATTTAAAAACTCTTCGCAGCTGGACAGCCCACGTGGTTCCCAGGTATTGCAGCATTAGACTGTCGAGAAGGTCCTCGTCCATGAAAACCCGGTATTTTCCGTTGAGTTGGCGGCGCATTTCGATCGGGATATCGCCTCCCCAGGTCCAACTGTCGAGGGATGCGAGGCGCATATTGAGAACATCCGCCACCTCCTGAAGCACTTCTTTGTTGCGCATGAACTCCTTGAGAATTGCCGTTTTTTCAGCACTGAGCTGGTCGGTCTTCAACAGTGCTTTGGCCACCCATTGAAGCGTCTCGTTGTCCAGCCAATCTCCCTCCGTTGCCAAATCAGTACCGAATTCGTGGAGGCTCTCGCGAAGCTCCTTGAGTGCCTGACGAGACAACTTGGTCTTTTTGAACAAGTCGTCGAGATAAGCGTTGATGGAGCCTTTGTTCACATTGGTGGCATCCGTGAATACCAAGGACTCCCACTGTGCTCGCTGCTCATGCATCTCTGCCCGGCCGACATTCTCGAAGCCAGCTTCAGACTTGGCTGAAGCCGCATCGTCGGTTTGTTCGAGGGCAGGAATTGTGACCTTATCATCCAGATTAGACAGCCATTCGGTCACCAACTTGCTATAAAAAGAAGCATGGTCATGTTTGAGTTCCAAGAAGCGCAGGTCGTCTTCCATTCGAGCGATCCAGTCTTTCACAGCAGAGTCGGAGATGGACGGGTCATAACGGCCCTGTAGGAGGAAACGGCGGATGTTGGTGTGATCGACTTGAAGCAATTGGCCCATGCCTGGTGAGGTAACTTCCAAGTCATCGGATTCATCACCAGAGGAGCCTACGTCCAGATCCAAGACGTCCAGATCCAAGTCATCTTTGTCGAGGGCATCCTTCGGGTAACCTTTCAGGCGGGAAAGGCCATCCAACAGGACACGAGCTCGCGATCGCAGATCGGTTGCAGCATCTGCTGCTGCGATAATATCAGCTTTACGTTTTTCGAATATAACTCGCTGCTTGGACAGCTCGTTGATTTTGGTGGCAGTGATGGACTTGAGGGTCTGAGGGAGAGCCCCAGTGGATACCATGACGCCTTGAGCGTGGTGAACGGGCCGGGCTTTCTGATGCTGATGAGAGTTGGTGAAAATGGTGGATGAACGGTTGATGGAGGATGCTGATAAAAGCTTTTCTTGTGAGGAATGAAAGTCGATGAAGATGGTGGTGGATAGTTGAGGGTTGTCTGAGGGAAGTTTGGGCCCGTTTAAATAGAAAAGAGCGTTGCACTAGGATTTCCCTGACGTGGGTGGTGACTCATGCTGAATACACCAGCTTGCACATCACGAGCAAACGGTGAGATTCAGGAGGATCCCAGTGCTGCCATGTTTATGGCGGGCAACCGAAAGGATCTTAGTCTGGCGGAGTTTGGCTTTCCAGCCTCAGCGGGTCCCCCGCATCGGCATCCTAATCGGGCATGGCGGGCCTGTGAAGCTCCAGTCCTACGGTCCAGCAGGTGTACACTTTCCCATTGTGATAGGTTCAATCGAATAGGGAAAGCCTCCAGTCTTGTCTGAGACTTTGAGGAGGCTCTCTTCATTGGAACTCTGAGTTCTGTTATATACGTCAGCAATATCTAGGGGGAGGGCTGAGTTTTGATGGTCTTGTACTGTTGTACACCGCTCAGCCAACAGTAGAGGTTTGGGGCTCTGTCTTTTGATGGCTCTCCGCTTGTACCTAATACATTAAAACATTAAAATAAATGATCATATAGGTATCAAGTAGATTAGGTCAGGTTGTATAGATAGAAGAATGAACGTCAAAACATAGCCAGGTACGCGGGACCCACAGATCAGCACATAGTTCATGTGCTGTGGACCATGATTAACCTTATATACGTGCCTTCACCTTGAATGAACGAGGCTGGCGCTACATTGTGATTAAACATAAATGGCATCAACCTATTCAAACATATCCCTGTCATTTAAAATGGAAGTTGCAGATCTGATCAATTACTTCGCCACGCTCCAAAGCACCAGACGAGGTGGGTTTCTATGTGGAGGACCGCGTCGTAGTCCACCTTCTGATTCTCGACGCAGAAAGTTTTCAAGTCAAAGGTCTGGACGACTCATTTGGAGAAGTAGCCCCATAACAACTTGCTTCTATATTAACAATAACCGAGGCTTGAGATCTGCAAGCCTGTGATTCTTCATCTAGAAATCACTAGGTCCTTGGAGTATCTTGTGGCGGGTGGATATTTGGTCACTTTCGAGTCAAGGATGGCAAAAGAAGATGCTATGCTATGGATATACCTAGGTAGAGGCATCTTCAAAAATAGCCATTATAGGTACAGGCAATACCTACCCAATAATATTCAACCTCTGTCCTGATTGGAACAAATTGGTATACCAGTCCCAAAGGATCAAAGCTAATCGACTCAAATTCAGGAGTTACTTTGTTCTTGTCCCTATCAGCTACTATGTCAGAATACCTGTAGGGCTGGAACGAGAAGGATTAGGACGTTATGTCGAGTTCAATGAGACACTTTTCTCTCTGCTCTTCATCCGACTCCGTCTTCAGGGACTCGAGGGAAGCATCGGCCCCGTGATTTGTGTCGGGCGACTTTACGGGCAACGTTAAGATTGCGTGGCAGCCCCTGTCAACTCAAGCCGCGTGATATCGGAGTTACAATACAACCCAGAGCTTCTACAAAAGGAGTATTGAATGATAACCGTGAATGAAAGTAAACTTTAATATTCGCAATGTGCTCATCTAGAATGCTTTCTCGAAAACCAGAGCTGATCTTTGGGTGATCCCGCTATTCTGCACGAGCACGAAAGCCAGCAACTAAACAAGGCTAGACCTTTTCTTAATTTTCAAGTCTTCAAGTCTGGACTAGTAACAAGTTCAACTCGGATGATTGTAACAAAGCTAATGCCCCGAAGTTTTGGATTTACTGAATTGGGTGATGGTAACCACGGATACACAGCGACGCACTTCCATACTAAGGAAAGTACCACCCAATATCACTTGAGGACTTCATTACTATGCCCAAAGACGACATCTAGACCTATTCTAGAAATGCGGACTCTGATAACAGGACTAGTAATTTTAGAACGGATAGCAACGGATAGCCTTTTCTACTTGTCGAGCTCCCTGTCGACTTTTCATTTTCTTTCTTCTCTCCATCATCTCTCATCTGGTTATCTCTCACCAAGAAATCATTCATCTATCAAATAACATCAGTCGATAGCCCCTGAAAGTCTCATTAGCCTGGGCTCTATAACATCTTTCACACCTTCCATCTATTCATCCTCATCGGCTTTTTATACCAAGAGATATAACGAGACCGCCATGTCTGCACAATCCGCCATCTACTCTCAGGCCCCAGGCGCTTTCAACTGGCTAGCTGCCATGTCTACGGACAAAACCTTCTTTGATCCACGGTATGCATAAGTTCCTGACTTGATTTTCACAAATGTTGTATTAACATACCTATACAGAACAAGCGAGCTTCATCGCTTCCCTATCCCCTCCCAAGGTCTTTCCTATCCTATGGATGACCTCGACATCACCGGTCCAGCTCTTGTCGCACCAAAGCCTATCAAGGCATCAGTGATTACCTGGATTGAAGAAACCACGAACAAATGGGAGAACCAAAACTTTGAGCTTCAGCCCGCCAACGCAGAGGCTAACGACAACGAGGACGATGAAAGCGTCATGGGCATGAAATTCGAGCATCTCCAGCTAGAAGCCTTGCCCCCCTCCCGAGAACAGGCTACAGGCAACTCGCTGCTCAGCCTGCACGACCAAATCCAGCCGAGCCGGAAGAAGCAACATCGGTCTTCTTCGCGGGCTCCGGCTCACCAAACCGTCTTGGTTCAACAAACCGATA
>JAXQJV010000671.1:0-15463 GCA_037042255.1 Penicillium sp. PG106-07D
TGCTGAGCCATAAACAATTGTGATACTATTCTACTAGACAATCTGGTGGCTAAAGCCAAGGAGGATTGAGATAATGCAGCTGCAACCAGCGCAACAATACGCTGCATTGTGGCTGCTGGCCATCGCAGCGCAGCTTCCGCCGTCGGCACTCATCACACGCGGCTCCAGGACGTTGGCGTCCGCGCGTCGCGGGGGCCGAGTCTAAGTCAGTGTTTTCAGGATCTGGCGGCATGGGAAGACGTGAGAGGAAATGTCGGAGAATCTGACGGATATTCTTTCCCCAGTCGCGTTTGGCGGGGATGGAGTGGTGGGGGGTAACTAGGCAGCCGGACAGACTTGAGAGCGTTGACGGGAGAAGGTGGTGGCATGCGGAGTAAAGAAAGACTTCTAAAAAAATGGTCGAGCTTCTCACGATCCGCCGGCTCTTTTCCACAATATAGCTGCTGCTTGCTTTGTCTGCAAAATAATCAATGCGTTCGAGAGCAGACAAGGATCAATCGGCGCTCGGGGCGATTTCCATTATCACCGGCGGGTCCAATCATTGTTTCAACTCGCCTTACTGCACCGAGTCACCTCGTATTCACTCACCCTCCCACTGAAGTTCCCCTAGTTTTACACGACGCTATGGCACTACCTCATCCTCACTACCTTTCGGACAGCCTGTCTCAATTCTGGGAATTCTAGCTTACCATATCGTAAAATCCTAGTTTTGGGGTGGCGGGAAAGAGTGTGAGCAAAGACGGTGCTGTGCGACGTGAGCGAAAGGGCCCCCCTTGGTGAGTGCTGACCCCAGTCTTGCGGAAAGGGCTTACGTCCATCGAATCGGATAATAATACTGATTTCCAGTGCTAGCCTAGCTTCGCAATGGCTAGATCTAGATGGGTTCTGGGCCCGCTTTCTTAAAGCTCAGCCTGGCCATCCACCAAGGCTGCTCCTCGCCCACTTGGTGCATGGTTCGTGACATTCCAAAGGATTGCTGTCCCGGTGTTGCGATGCAAGTACGGACACAGGCTCGATGACAGAGAGACAATATGACTGAAACAAATGCCTCATTCAAATAAGTCCCACGGCTGGTTTGCAAATTCAAAGATGGAGCGGGATTAAATGAAATTATGAGCCCGATCAACGGGGCTGTAACTTTGATGATCGCATGAGGCGGCGAGCTGTAAGCGCTACGAAATAGTTTCTCCGAGAGCGACAATAGAAACTCCGAGCGCAGTGATGAGATTCCCGAGGGCGTGGTAGCTTGAAAATGGGGCCCCTGTACATTACTCTCCCATTTCCATTAGCCTTAAAACACTTCGGAATTTGCGCGACAAGATGACCGCTCAGCCGGGTCGCTTTCTTGCAGGAAAAAGAGTCATCGTGGCCGGTGGAGCATTCGCGGCTCTGGCATTCGTTCTTATCCTCGACCAGCTATGGCAACGCTCGACTCTCAGGGAGGAGCATCAAAGGAATATAAATTGAAGGATTCTTTTCACTAATTTCCTCAATATTCTACGGGATAACAGCTGCGGCGGTCTCATTCAAGGATCCTCTATGAATTTTGCTGTAATCACTTGATCAAGCTAGCTTGGTACTAGCATGATGAGCCGCCAGAAAATGGCCTCATGTTTCTTGCGCAACGCAGGGAGAGGTGAGTACCAAAAGAGTATAGGAAACAAAAGCAGGCATTGCCAGAAATTATTAATATTAAGTACATAGAAGTTGGCTACAGTGTCCACTATCCATATGCAATGAGTGGAGTGGAAGATGGAGAACATCACTGTAGGCTTCCTATCGATCAAGCCCACTTGCCTGGCACTATAGCAATCATGCAAGGTAAGCAAGTGTCAAGAAACAATGACGAGATTATTTGGTACGAACCATCTGCCAGTATATTCCCTGGCTCTGGAGCAAGTCCTGATGTGAGCCCCGTTCGACGAGCCGCGACCCTTTCCCATTCGGACTTTCTCCAAAGACGAAAATAATATCAGCCTTCTGAATGGTCGCAAGTCTGTGCGCCACTGCAATAATTGTCATGCTCCTCCGCGCAGCCAACCTTTCCAGGGCGGCTTGAACAATTTTCTCTGCTTGCGAGTCAAGGCTTGATGTTGCCTCATCTAAGAGGAGAAGAGACGGCTTCCGTAGTAAAGCGCGGGCGATGCATAGTCGCTGTCGCTGTCCCCCGCTGAGGGCTGTCTGTGCTTTGATCCCGAGCTCCGTAGAATATCCTTCGGGAAGCGAGGTAATGAAGCTGTGGATCTCGGCATCCACGCAAGATTGAATTAATTCTTCCTCCGTGTACTCCGAGCTGTCGAGCCCAAGGGTGATATTGTCGCGGATCGAGCCCTCGAAAATCTGTGGCTCTTGGGCCACCAGAGACAAAGACCTTCGATATGATACAGGATCAATACAGCTGATGTCCTGGCCATTTAGAAGAACAATCCCTCGTAATGGATTGTAGAATCGCTCCAGGATGGATATCAAGCTGGTCTTGCCACATCCCGATGGCCCCACAAGCGCGACGAATTGGCCGCTTTCGATTGTCACGTCAAGATTGGTGAACAGGGGAACTTCCTGCGACGCATATTTAAAGGCAAGATTCTGGAACTGGATGCGAGCTCCGGAGGTTCGAGATTGATCGGCCATGGACTGCTTTGGATCAGCATTGATCTCGTCAAGGTGCGGTCGAAAGTTCAGAATCCGGTTCGCGGAGGCTGTGGCCTGGGCGATGTTTGGGCCGAAACTGAAAAACTGGCCAGCCTGCTGCCCACCGAGAATGATTGACATGTACACAACGAAGAATGAAGCTGGCTGGTACTCTCTGGACGCGAGGAGCTGACCGCCGTACCAGAAGGTAAGTGCCATGGCGCAAAGCTCAACGCTATCAGAGAATGCGAACACCAGAGTTGCCAGCCAGGCCTTGCGAAAAGCTTTGGTCTGTTGTTGTTCCAAGAGAGCCGTATACCGGTTCAAGATGGAACTCTCCATAGTCAACGCTGAAACCGTCCGGAATGCGTGGATAGCTTCTGCCGCAAACTGGGAGCTACCCGAGTAAACCTCCGCATTGAGGGCTTCAAATTCCAGTTCGTATCTGATGCGCATGAATGCAGCAAGGAAAACACAAGGAAGAGCGGCGAACACAGTCACAAGGCTTAGCTTCCAGCCAAAGGCAAAAGCAATCGCGATACAGCCTAGCATGCTGCAGACTGAAATCACCGGAAAGATCCCGTTCACCCCAAGCGTATCCTGAATCTGCCTAGGGTCGGTGGCCAGCCGGGAGACGAGAGAGCCAGAAGCATTCTCCTTCAAGTCGTAAAATGGCACGGGCTTTCTCAAAATATTTTGAAAGTATTCTGTTCGACAAGAGGATGATATTTCCTGGACTTGTGTTAGACGAGCGTATCGTATGGTGAGTGAAGGCATCAGTTACTGACAATGGAAAGTGTGTGGGCTGAGTAGCCGACCGCGGCGTAGGAGGCTCCGATAGCCAGAGCCAAGACGAAGAAAATCAGAGCCCAGAAGTTGGCGCGATCGCTCAAGTCTTTTCCCGTGAGGCGAAACACGTCGATTAGATTTGCAAATAGCCAACTCTGTAGAGGGAAAGCGGCTGATAGATAGATTAGCCAACTAAATAGGGTTGAAATGGGTCTGACTCACATGCAGCACCCATTGCCCCCAGTGAAGCAGTCAGGTAGAGTGTCCAGTGCGAACGGGCCTCATAGAGAAAGACCCCAATGCTCCGAAAGAAGCCCCTTCGTGTGGCCCCCTTCGTGTCCTCATCACGTGGCTGCTCAGGGTTAATGCTTGTGGAGTGATCAAACTTGTCATCGGAGGCTTCCGCAACGGCCCTTGGATCCCCTTCAAGATCTGCGGCAATTTCGAGTCTCTGAGCATTCACCAGGCCCCGGTAAAGCCCGTTTTCCACGGCAAGAAGCTCTTCATGTATTCCCTCTTCGACATTAACACCGTTCCTAAGAACCACAATGTGATCAGCGCGGCGAACAGTGGACAGCCTATGTGCGATCACAATTGTGGTGCGATTTTTAGAAACGCGGTCGAGGGCTGCTTGGACAATCTGCTCTCCATGGACATCGATAGCGCTTGTAGCTTCATCCAGAACCAGAACAGGAGGGTCTTTCACGATGCTTCGAGCTATGGCCAGACGTTGTCTTTGACCGCCGCTGAGTTTGGTGCCGTTTTCGCCCACCATAGTTTCGTACCCCTGGAAAGGTTAGTTGAAGGGCTCTCATGAGGAACAGAATGAACATGCCTTTGGAAGACGCTCGATGAACTCGTCTGCAAACGCTTCTTTGCATGCATTTTCTACCAACTCGGCCTTCACAGAATCAGGCTCATTCTCCCATCTTGTTCCCACAAGGCCGAATGCGACATTTTGGAAGATTGTATCATTGAAAAGAAACGGTTCCTGCTGAACAAGTCCGATTTGAGATCTCCACCACTTGAGATCCAGCTCCTCAATGTCCCGTTGCCCGAGGCAGATGCTTCCACCCTCCGGGGAATACCATCGTTCCAAAAGAGCGACAACGGTGCTTTTTCCACATCCAGATGGACCAACTAGTGCCGTCGTTTTGCCGCTTTGGAATTGAAGGTTTATTCCCCGAAGAACCTTGCTTTCCGGTCGCGTGGGGTATGTAAAGTCAACATCTTGGAAGCATATGCCCCCTTGCGCTAACGCTTCAGTATCACGATGACCGCCGGCGACAATTCGCTCTGAGTCTATGATGTCGAAGAAAGACGTTGCTGCGCTTGCTGCTTTGGAAACAATTGTTAGTGGTGATAAAATGCTTCCAAGCACGCTGACTGCAATCATGATGGAGAAGAACACACTGCAAAGGCTCATCAGCAACACAATAAAAACGTAGGAATTCTGGTAACACGAATTTGACTTACACGATGACGGTATTAACGTTCTGAATATGACCCTCTCGGTAGAGCTTCAAACCAAGCCAAAAGGCGAGTGAATAACTGGCGTAAATCGCAAAGAATATGAGGCCGAACTGAATGCCAACCGCTATGGCCATGCTTCGGCCTTTGTCCCGGGAATGTCTAACCCATTGCCGATATTTCTTCGCAAGAGGGGCTTCAGCACCCAGCGAGATGACGGTCCGAATTGAGCCAAAGACTTCTGCTGCAATCGTCGAATGTTTTTCATCTGCCTTGTCGGTTTCTCGCTGGAGTTTGGTGATAGCCGGCAGCGTCAGGCTGCAGACAACAAGAATAAACAGGAGGCAAGCGCTCGTGGCGAGGGTGAGGGCCCAGGAGTACTTGAAGGCGATAATATATGCCGTGATCAAGACCGTGGTGGACTGGAACAAAATGGCCAACTTGTCGGATATGCTCTGCTGGATAGAATTGGAGAGTGTGGAGATTGCGTTGACAACCGTCCCAACGGAGACTTGGTCGAGCTTGCTGATGGGCTGAGCGAACAACGAAGTCATATACTCCAGTCGCAGCGCAGCGGAGACCCGAAGGCTGATCACACGGAAGCAGTACTAGGTTGGACGGAGTGAGCTTTTCCCAGCCCTCAATAGCTTGGTGTCTGGGTCTGGTTACCATGGAACAATATGTCAAGGTGAACTTTCCAATGAAGAGATAGACAATGTACAGACTTCGAAGGTCAGCCTGAAGAATCGGAATAGGATAGAGGGCGTCTTTGCCTACCTGAGCTGACTGACAGATGCTTTGAACTGGGCCTCAGTAGTCGAAGAACCAGGAGTGAAATATGAACTGAATTCGCCAACCAGTCTACCGAAGACGATGTTCAAGAGTGGTAATGCCTAATGCCGGATCGTTGTTAGGTGCTGTAAGATTTTGATTGACAATATAGGAAGACACGTACCACACCAGACCCAACGGAACATACCAGAGCGATCGTGAGGACAGCCCGATCTCTGGGGGTCGTAAAAGCGAGGATTCTCTGTTTGGTCAGCAACGTAGCACATCACCTGATGGATGAGAGCTCCGTATGATGGATAATAACGTACAAAATAGTCCTTGAGCGAGGTTGGTTGGTCGGTGGTTTTAGCTTTTATCTCGAGAGCTTCGCTGGAAACACCATCGCCCCGCGCATTTGGGTTTACCCCTCTTGACGCTGGGCGAGATTTTTGGATTGGAGGTTTCCCCCCTGCCACGGGTTCCTGTGTCGGGTTATCCATGAAGTGCATCCCCGTTCTCCAGAAAGAGCGCGAGTTCTTGAATCATGAAGTACTGATGAGGTGAAGTGATCAGATCTTTCAATCAAGACATCTTCATGGCAGCCTGGCCCAGACCTAAACAGGGTGCACTAAAAATACGAGGCCTGCCAAGATCCGGGAAAGGGCCCGGCGACTTTTGCCTGGCTTTCGGTAGGGCAGGGCATAACATTGACGCATACCCAACCAGGCAGGATGTCGTTAACTACTTAGGTGAATGTGAGATGCGTAAGCTATGTGGATCTTGGATACTGCCTATACAATGTGTGTGTGTGTCTCCGTACTGCGGCAAGTCACAGCGAGTCACGGGCAGTCAGCACGGACTCCGGGATTTCGGCGCTTGGGTAATCCCGGCCTTCCCCCAGGATCCACTGGGGCTGCTGCTAAACCCTTTTAGGTTGTTCCTGCCCAACTGCTTTTCACCAATGTATTTAGTCACCTACGAGCAGTCAAATCGCTGCTTTTCGAAAACGAACGCTGCGTCGATATAGTGAAGTCTTCTCTCGCGTTTCCGGGTTACTCAGGAAGTCTCGAAATGATATATGAAAAGACCTCACATGCTTAGTCTCATCTTCGGGATAAGAATCATGGAGTGGAATAAATTTAGTCTCATGTTCATTAGCCTCTCAGGAAGGCTAATGAGATCTGAAAGTGACCTGACTGATAGTGGGCTCTTAAGCATCACTATCGTGCTGACTAACTCTCGGAATTCTTAAGTCAACTGCCTCTTTTGTTTTTCACTTGATTCTTCAGAATCCGATTAAGCACTGGAAGATATGCTCCGTTCAACTGAGACTCATTCCCTTGATTGGCAAGAATCTCGGTCAGACTCTCTACAAGGTCCTATAAGCGATCCTCGAATACCTATGCGGCACACGGTCACGGCGAAGATGAATAATGGAACAGAAAATCTCACGAGAGCCTAGACATTAGTGTCTTTAGGCTAATACTAAGGTATTGGTCGGTCGATTTTGATTTCTGAAAGCCGGTGCTGTAAGAATAGAGAGATATCCCGTGTAGTAACAGTCTTAGGGATCTTGTGCAGAACTAGATCCTCGAGGTCATGATCTGTAATCTTTGAGAATCTATGTCGGACTGGCCACTTAGGTCTGCTAGTCAAGAAAATCCGCATAGATACGCCATTTGAACCTTGTAGCCGTGGCAATAGGTATATGTGACTAGGATATCATTATCTAATTTATGTTTATCTAATGTATCAAACGATCAACATATTCAAGATCTCAAGACCAGACTGTTTGAGGGAGAGAAGTGGTTGATAAAGCAGTTTATCAAACTGCTCTTTGAGCGACTTTTGTTGCGACGTTAGGGCCATCCTGAGTTGTTTTGCAGACCATGGGCTTTGGTTGCGGGGACCTGCGCATACCATTCAGCCAGAATATACGTTTGCTTTGCGGCGACCGGACCCATTCTGAGATCTGATGAAGCTGCTCAATTCTGGTGCTAGGGGGATATTCATCCTCATGTTGGTTCAGATACGAGTCAAACGAAAAGTCGTAGATCACCCGTGTCTAGGGATAAAGAGTTATTTATTTCTAGAGCGATTGTGAGACGGCTGTTACCGTATATTACACGAAACTCCTATACAGTTGCTGTAACGAGCCGGAGCCCAAAGGTAGCCACGACGTCACGTAGCCTTTCTGCTCTTGGCAGCACGTACAAGATCTATAAATTGAAATTGTTTACTACTAAGAATAAATAAAAACTAGCTCTTCGTTTCTTGCGCGAAATGATCTTTCTTCTCTTCAAGAATGATGTAGACAGTTCGTGGCCTGTGCTCGTTAGATTGTGTCAATTTAGCTACAGCCCTTCACAGCTACGATCTCTGTGCCCGTCTATGCCGGTCCTATCACGAAATCTCCAACCATATGCATAATAGGGCACGGGGGTCATCACCACTAAAACTAAACTGCTTGGGACTCGATACAAAACCAGTCACTAACCACTACTTCAGTTATCCAAGCGGGGGTCAAGTAGGGGAGGACAAAGTCTCCGACGAGGATCGCCACGCCATATCCACTAGCTTTCACCCCCTAACCCACTCCACAGAGCCTAGGCAGTGGTTCCCGGGGTAAAGTTCGACCGGATCGTGGTTTCTTAAGAGCTATCACTAGCCCTCGACTTTGCAGAGTTTTGTTGTTGCATCAAAAGCTTTGCCTGTGAGTTGGGTGTTTAGCTCATATAACTTATTTTAGGGTGTATTGGGAAACAAACCTGCATCCGCACCGCATTTACTGAGAACACATTCGGCGGCATCGTCTCGAACCTTTCTGAGATTATCAGATTCGCAGATGCAGCGTAAATCGTTTGGGATGCACGACGTTTTCCTTTGAATGGAATCTTCTAAACAGGGGATCGAACACTGAGGGATGTCTCGTAAGGACTGGCCCTGCGCCACGGCAGCAATGGCGACGAGGACGGTCGAGTATTTCATGACTTTAAGGGGGATTAGTCTTATGTTGAGTGCGAAGGAGATTCAAACCTAGGAGTGCAATAGAATTATGCCCGGACACCCAGATATATATGGGTTTCTCTGAATTTAGAGATCGCCGCTGTTGTAGCACAGATTGCATTTTAAGGTTCAATAGCGTAAAAGATTCTGAAAAAGCACGCAGACTACCCCGTATCGATGCAAGACAAAAGCCAATAGAAAAGATGCAAGGGACGACAATGGAGAAGAGGGAATACGAATATGGCAAAGAAGCAAGCCTAAACAGAAGGAAGGAGAACCATCAGAGCGGGAATCAAAAGAGATCATAAGGACCATTATTACAATTTCTTGCCACAAAATCTGGTATCCCAGGGCGTGGGAGGTAGAGATGGCGAGGCACCAAAGCCGCCGAAGTGTAGGGGGTTTGTGTAATATACAGTAACAGACGTTACGCATACGTTGAAACAAAAACGGTTTCTATTCCGAAAGGGTGAGCTACGACTGTCCAAAAAATAGATTATGGTGCGTTTTGATATGGTTTTGTTAGGGGGGCCGGGCCCGAATATCTTTAGGCTCCAAACGGAGCTAGTATGATACAGCAGGAGACAAATTGAACCCTTCCATTGCGAGCTTGACTCGTTGAGTTGTGAAAACAATGAACGACACCGTTCTTGCAGACTCTAGTGACGCCAACAGCTTTCTACTAGGTGCTCATAGTCACAGACGCTGGTGCTGGCCTGGAACGCAGTTCCCGGTCCACAAGTCTTCAGAACGGGCTTGCCGCCCACAGGGCATTCGTAAAATCGATGGCAGTCTTGAGGGTCCGCCCATGCCACAGCACCAGCTGCGGTATCAGCGGTATCAGCAGTAGTCGAAAGAGGCACAGCAATGACTGGAGTCATGAGGATTAAAGCCACGAAAGCGTTCAATGTTCGGAAAGCGAACTGCATAATGTCGGCTATAAACAAATCAGCGAGAGGTCGATACCCATTGAACGGAAAAATTGAACTTACTTGGCTTGTATGACTTGAATATTGACAAAAAGAGGAAATGGAGACTGCAGACAAGTTCGGCTCTAGCGCTTCCGATTGTGAAGAACTGCTAATGTTGGTGAAAGCGATCGATGGAGGGACGCAGTCTGGGTTTTTATAATTTTGAAGTAATTTTCTCTCGGCCAATCTTGCTTGGTGGGAAATGACATCCCTGCCGTCGGCTAATGGTGCCCTCGCCATCTTGAATGGAGCATGTACTGTGTACATAGTTGCGCTGACACCAATCCTAGCATTCCTCCTACATATTACTGCCAGACGTATGCTGGAACGAAAGCTGAGTAATCAATTACGCCCGGTGTCATCGCTTGTGAGGGAAGGGAAGAAAATGCCTCTCTAGGGATAATGCTTTTTTTATGCCTCCTTCCTCCAACACAGCTGATTCGAGTTTTTTCTTACCACGATATAATAATGAGAACTTGGAGAGACTTTGACCTCGCGGCCGATTCCATGGCCACTAAACAAGGGCGCGACTGTCGGCACATCTGATGATCAGCATCGATGTGCAAACATGAGTTGTCCATATCCTCAAGAAAACGGTCTAGATGCCGAAGAAAAATGGAGTCGCGAGGAATGTAGTGGGTGCCGAAATACCGGAAAATGTTAAGGCTGTTTTAACACCGTCGCAGGTATCCCGCCTTTAAGATCCTCAACTACCGAACCCAAAGTACCATTAATGTGAAGTGAGCGCGTAGACAGAATCTTGGAGTAAAGCTGCTGTAGTACTGCATCGTGCCTCGATAGGCAGAAATGCATACAGACTCTAAGAAGCGCTGGCCTGGAAGAATCTCAAGGGATGAATTCACTGGCAGCCCCTCAGCCTCGAGCTCTTCTCTGTTTGAAGTATCAGGGGCAGCTTCAAAAAAGATGCGATCATAGCAGCGAAGGCACCACATTGTGAAAAGTCTACAGCGGCATGAACAGGTCGCCCTCCAGGTGACTGAAGCAAGGTGTTGATGGTATTTTGCAAGACTATATATTGACTAGTATTACCTAGATCCAGCCAGGTAGGCGCGGCTGTCGACACCACTGCAGTGGTCTTGCTCGCCATCAAAGACTTCGTTTAGCGAAACCGGAGCCTCGGGGAAGATGAACTCTATGCCCCCAGATATTCCTCTTACATTTGTGGTATAAGAGCTTTACTCATGTTTTGCATGAGTAGTCGCCCTTTCACCCTGAATGTCTCTCTTAAATTAGCATATCCTGGAAATAGACATCAGCTCATCGACGCTCTATGTCTCAAGAGCTGGATACTCCGACCATGTAACATGAGAATTTCGGGTGAGGAATCTCTCAGCTCTCCACATTGGTGGATCTTTCTCTGCTGCGCTCATCGCCACTGTATTTCGATTATTGTGCTATATCTCTTTGGTGATCGTAGCCTCATCTCAACATCAGATCTTCGCGAGGAAAAGATGATGAGATCAAGGAGAGGATCGGGGCCAGTGGAGGCTTCAAGAATAATAGAGTGAAGGAGCTCACCAATTTTCGCATGGAGCACCAGCTTCCCTTCGAGGATGTTTCCCGAGTGTGTCAAAAAAGGGCAGGCTAGCACAAACAAGAAGTTACCCGATGGTTAGAAAAAGCACTTATTCTTCAAGATTAGCTCGACGATGCACCCGAAGCACGATCCTCTATCTCGAATAGGTGGCACTGACACCTCAATTCCTGTTTACCTCAGAACAGTGCAAAGCAGCCGCGAAGGTCGAACTTATAGTAGAATATGGTTATACAGCGACAATCTGTTGGAGGCGTTTCGAATGAGCACAAGCGAAATGAAGATAAGCGCTATGACAGAAAAAGAACGCCAAGTCATCGATCAACATTATCTAGCTTATGTACACATATTGAGTGTGGACTTTAATCTGGTCAATCGTGGGTCCCCTGTGGCCAGTCAGGTAGTTGTAGTCCAGGTTAGGCTGCGTTGCTCGAAATGAGGAGACAGGACCGCAGAATAAAATCTGAATAGCATTTTCATGGGAAGTACATTATTATCCAACGTCAATCGTCGTCATGATCCTTATCTAGGAGTAAGAAGTGTCGAAGATGTGAATCATGGATGTCTGAAGCAGTGATATATTAAAAATCAGGAACGTATTGGAGCATAACCCTTCTCAACTATCCTCCGTCCACCACCTAGTAGGCTTTCCTGGAATCTGTCTGTTTCCTAGTTGCAAGTACACGGTATCACGACCTACATACACCTCCTCGGATTTCAGATTGAAGCAAACATTGACAGGTAGAAATAATTTGCTCCGTTGGATCCACCGCAATACGGCGGTCGTTTAGCAGTATGTCCAGGACAGGTGCTGTTGCAAAACCCATTGTCCACCGGTGATGTTGGGGCAGTAGTGCATATGCAAAACTCGCCGCCCTGGGTGAAATTTCCGAGTGGTACCGAAACCCCAAAATAGTAGTAAGGGCCAACAGGATTGCCCTGTAGGGTGTCGCAGTAGTTCGCACAGCCATCAATACTTGTGACATTGGGCCCAGCAGTTGTAATCGCGCCTGAGAATGAATTGGGATAGCAGCCGAGATAAGCCCAGCGGTTGGCCCAGGCCGCTTGGGCAGCGGACAGAGTGCTGCCTGCTAACAGAAGTAGGAGCTCGATTGGAAGATGCATTGTGGTTGGAGGAAAATGCAATCAATGGTACCGAAGGACCAGAAAGTAAGGACAAGTATCCTGTGTTCTGAGAATCCGAAGGCTCCTGAGATGAAGAAGACGATTGACAGAGGAAGGCTGGAACCCTTTTATATTTTTCATGGATCAACTTTGATTACATTTGCTCTGATTCAATTAGACACTGAATCTCTCAACTCTGGATTGTATGTCTTCTTTACGCATGCGAAGGACCTGTCATTCGGGCTGGCAGAGTGTCGCATGAGAGCCCCGCATTCCAACGCCAATATATTTACTTCATTCCACTCTGGTCATGGCCCTCCCACAATGGTTTCAATGTGCCAAATACATTCCAGATATTTTGTCCGTCCACTAATCGCAATGGTAACCAGAAGCGTGGCGGCGCCCTCGGGCTTCCCCTAGCAAGCTACTTTACAGTCACCGTACCTTCAGCGCGATTAGAGCGCCATTGCTGATCGGGTAACATCCTGGAATTCTCTTATCATACAGTGGTGTACCATCATCCTTTCGGTCGGTGAATAATGGAATTCTACACAGCCATTGTTTCCATGTTTCTAGACCTATCAATTAGTCAGGCTGTCTTCTTCCGTGTTTTCTCGTGAATGTGGACCTAGTCTGCATGCATTGGCATGAGCTTAACCTGACCAACCACCAAACTTCGCATTCGATTTGTTCGCCTCGGAAATCATGTAGGAATTCGATCAACTTCCAACGATAGTTCCCTCCCTTATTCATTATTCCATAAAACTTGAGATCAGCGTGGTGAAGAGATAGTCATGGATAAATGTAGCTAGCGAGGGGTGGTAATTTACGGTAGAGCTGAATGTTGCTTGCAAGTCTCGAAATAGTTTATCAAATACCAATCGTATTTTCTTGTTTTACAGGGGCCAAAGCCGTGATGCGTTATTGACCAAGGGCTAGCTCCATCATGAAGCCAAACCAGTATACGGCCTACGTAGTTAACGAACGTGATTCCCACCTAAACGGGTCACCCAGTTAAGCGGGTCACCCACCCTTATTAAGAATATTTACATCAAGATAATTCAACCAAAACAGCATTAACTCATCTTAAATTAGCGCTAAGTACATTGTTAACCCTATGGCCTGTCTCCCAACACCCGCTACATCTTAGCGGAGCCCTTTTGCGTGGTAAATCTGCTTGACTAGCCGATTCGCCTCGTAACTTCCTCAAGCTCCCCAGTAAGAATATTGATGCGGTACAAGAGGAGACGAGAAGATAAGTGCTTATAAAAGCCGCGCTGGCTAGTTGACCTTTCAAAGTCGTCTCTAACGACTGATGACTCGATTGAAGGCCTTGATTATGCTCGGAATCGAATTGGAAATTGACACAATTCCATCTGAGATCCTCATCGTACCAGCGAGCTTGTTCGCTCATGTTTCGGGGTGCTTGTCTTGCTTCTGGCTCAGGAAGGAGTATCCTTGTTAAGCGCCATCTTTGATGTGTTCCTGCAGAGGATATGCATCCTCCAGCTCAGCCAGGGTTAGGTGATTATTGGCCTCATCGTGTTGAAAAGCCAGCTTGTCAATACGGGGGCACGAGTTCTCAAATGTTTTCCAAGTATAAGAGGCTCTGGCCATGCTACTGAAGTATCCTTCTTGGGCAGAACCTTCGAGACACGTGAACTGTTCGTAGGAGAGGATTTACAGGTAAAAATCTACAAATCTAATCGAGTATGTTAAAGGGAAGGAAGAGTTAGAGCGGCGAGGAGAACAATCTTCAAATCTCTCGATTTGACGCACGCCAGGTTGTGGGGAAACCCTTTCACTTTCAAATGGGGGCCGAATTGCCTCGCCTAATGCACCTGCTCACGTGCCGCGAAATAAGCTGACAACTGCCTGGAGAGCTGGGTTATGACTCACTTCGGTATTGTCTATTATTGAATAACGCACCTTGCATCTTGGTCATATACTTTCACTCCTCTCAATAGATCCCTCTCCAAATGCAAATGTCAGGTTCCGTGGTGCCAGCCGCCCTTCGGCGCGGCGACACAATCGCCTTCGTCGCTCCCTCCGCACGAATAAACCACATCTTCCCTCTCCGCATTGCACGAGCACGCGCGTTCCTTGAAGCCCAAGGCTTCCAGGTTCGCGAGATCTACACCACGGAGCTTCCAACAACCTCGTTCCGCGCTGCCCTCCAGGCAAGAGCGGACGAAATACACGAAGCCTTCCGCGACGAGCGGGTGAAATGCATCATCTGCTGTATTGGCGGGCTAACTGCCAACGAGATCCTGCGCTTTTTGGACTACGAGTTGATCCGTGCGCATCCAAAGATTTTCATCGGTAGTTCGGATATCACGTTGTTGCATTATGCGTTGTTTACTAGGGCGGGACTGCGGACGTTCTATGGCCCCAGTGCTATTACGCAGTTGGGTGAATATCCGGCCCCGTTGGACTTTACCTGGAACCACTTTCTACGTGTTCTCGTCACGGAGGCGGGTATTCCTATCAGAGAACAAAATCAGATTGGCCCTATGCCTCGGTCAACTCATTATACGGATGAATTCCTAGACTGGGCGGGTGAGCCAGGAATCCTCCGCGCGCGCGAGACTAAGCCCGCGCCAGGGTGGAAATGGCTTCGACCCGGTCGCGCACAGGGCCGGATCTTCGGCGGCTGTCTACCCAGCGTCTTGCAGCTATTCGGCACGCCGTGGGCGGTATCATATAAGGACCGGATTCTATTCCTCGAGCTACCGGAAGGATTACAACTCGATAGTCCGTGGCCCTTGGAGTGGGCGCGCTGGAACTTGGCTGATCTAGGGACGAGGGGTGTATGGGATGATATTGTGGGATTAGTTTTGGGTAGACCATATCGACATACGGAGGGCCAGGCGGCGGAGTGGCAGAAGATGGTGCTTGAGATTACTGAGGGGTCGCGCTTTCCTATTCTTGCTGGAGTGGATGTGGGACATACGGATCCCGTGTTAACGGTGCCGCTTGATGCAATGTGTCGGTTGGATAGTGAGGTGGATGAGTGGGTCTTTTCGGAGAGAGGAGTGGAAGAGAAGTAGGCGGGCATGAGCATTGAATAACGTACTTCACCGGTCACCCGGACACACGGTCCACCCGGACACCTACCCCCATTAAGAATTTTCAAATTAAGATA
>JAXQJV010000672.1:0-15516 GCA_037042255.1 Penicillium sp. PG106-07D
TTGGCAGAAACACCAGGATACATCTTGTCGTTTTTCTTGTAGTTGCCAATGGCTGCTGCGACTCTTTGTTGTCTTTGGTTCTTTATGTCTTGTTCCTGTTCCTTCAACTTTCTTTGTTCATCAGAAATCTTCTATACTTCAGCCACTTTCCAGGCAGTAGACTCGAGTGGAAAGCACTGTTATTGTTACCTATCCAGACTAGGAGCTATGGAGTCTATCATAGTGGCTCACAAGAGGAGCGCCAGGCCTGGGCTGAGCTGGCGGGAACTCAACCCGCCCAGTCATGCTGCCGGTGGAGCCAAACCCAAGTGGGCTGTAAACCGGGTTTCGGGTGGAGAATATCCCTGGATCATGGAAAATGTTATACCTTTTCTTGGCGGGACACTGGTTGGATCATGTACTTGGACTTATGTTTGGAAGTTGGAAGATTCTAGAGGTTCCCGGGCTGCCACGGGAGTTTCCCGTCGATCACCACGCTAAACAGGCGGTTGTAGTATACTTCACATACTTCACTGTAATAGGATCCTCATCGTACTATCCCAGGATTCTATCCCAGTAGAAGGCAGATCGTTGACAGTTGACTCTACGGGGAAGAGCCTGACTATGATGGGCTCGCCCTGAATGTGGGGGCTCCTATAGTAGTGGCTGGCCAGTATGCAATTCGCTAGAGATCATTATGCCCCTCGTCATTAGACTACGAGGGGGGAAACAAAGCAACAGCATGTTCACAACCCGGATTGGGATTGAACCCAGGATCAAGCCGACGGGGAGGAACGAAATAAAGAAATGATAATCTGAATTAGGTTAGGTCTGGAAGGACTTAACGAGTAGCGTCCACCGAGGAGATCGCAGCTGAAAGAAAGATGTGAGGAGCGAGGGGGATGAGGGCTTTCCCGTATTCATGACTGTCTAGATATAAGTAACGCCCCACCCCCGCGCTTTCCTCGTCTTCACTGTTTCTCCTCGAGGTTATGCATACCTTACTAACTCGTATCTTTGGCCATCATGCTCCCTCATTGAATCTCTGAAGCAGTTGACCCTAAGATGAAAGAGCGCTTCGACTGTGCGAGATGGAAGTTGAAGTTCAACGCACCTTGGGCCATTTCCAAATCAATCGACCTTGAGAAAGAGTCCTCCTAACAACGGTACCACCCTCCCCTTAAGCTCTCTGCTGGACTATGGCCTATCCTACGGGTCATCCCGCATTCAAGGCGAGAACGTCATAGTCAAGCGGCATAAATATCTTAAGTTGATCCCTTGCAGTCGCTAGGCCGACCTCCTATTACGTCCTTGATAAGGTACCTAACAGATGGCTCAGGAGGCGCCACCAGTGGTCAGGCCCAAGGGACACATACTGCCTGTAATGTGCAGGGTCCGTCCGGACTCGCTGATGGCCGCGGGAGCACCAGCAATTTCGCAGCCATCCCCAGGCTGGGCGGGCAGGTATCTCACGAAAGTGAGCTCCCCGCCCGTGCAGACTGGGGATGGCTTAGTTCTGGAATGGGCTATAGCTGATCATCCATTTTCGCAACTTGGGCACGCTCGCACGCGCTTCGGCCCTCATCCGTAGTTCGGCGACGATCTCCAGTCACGCACTACGTTTAGCTTCACATTCTTTTTCCTTGGCCTGCAACTTGTTGCCATCCTGGCGCCGTGCCGTAGCCTCAACGGTCCAAACACCCGCACTAATCCAATACTCTCTTGGACCCGACGGCCGCCTCCCGGAGCAGAGCCCCGACTGGCTCGGTCAGAAACACTCCATGAAAAGAGGCGAAGGCTACACAGATAAGAGCACACTGTATCTCTCTGGTCAGCGCCACAATGGCGATCGTGAGGACCCAAGCATAGATTCGCCTATAGACATCACGAGCATCGAGTCAATCGGGTTTGAAGACGGCATTCAGCCTAAGGCTGTGAAGAGGGAATCCGACCTACGAATTCCACCATTTGATGTAATTTGGCTAACACTGAGTACGGGAACCCGGGAGATGGATCAAAAATTTCTCAAATTCTGCAAGACATACATAATTTCAAACAGGACTTATTTTCCAACAGCTAACATTAGAAGAGATATCCATCAGACCTGCAATTATCTCTGGTCAATAACCATCACGGTCTCACCTAGCAGAGACAGAAGCCGGGAAGTATGATCCACAGCTCCAAGGTAGGTACCATAGTTTCAGCCTCCAGGTCACCTAGGTAGTTTTCAAGGTAAGTGCCTTCAAATCTAGAAGCATGATATACCGGGGCAGGCGGTCAGTCAGGTATGAAAACAGCATCCTACTAAAGGTAGTTTCCATCGATTCTTCCATTATGGCTGGGGGGATTCGGATTTTCACTCCAACCCATAATGGTATCGAAAAGGGGTTTGATGAAATCATGGGCGAAGAGCCGTTTCCCGATGACAACCAAGAGAACAACAAGTGGTGGTAGCAACTGCCCTAGTCCCAGCAGTAACAGGAATGCTTCTACGTCAACAGACCCGCCGACAAGTGGAAGCCGACTACATTAGCACAGATGTTTGCCTGTCTTTCTAGGCTCAAGAAGGTCTACTACGAGCCTTGGAGAGAATCATCCAATGTTCAGCAACGATGAACAGATGGATGTGAGTACTTATTACTCATTCTCCACTGTGCGTGGGACCATTGCTCTATAGCTCACCACTGACAATCCACCCTCATCTTGGATTTAGCTTACCGATCGCTTTCTGAATTCCTCGCTTCTATCAATTCACAACGTCTTATACTCTTCGAGTTCAAACCAACAGTATGTGCGGACCTTTTACGGTCCTCTCCGCATCCCGAGCCCACCGATGTCATCTGGGCGATTGCCCAAGCCAGTGTCCAGCTCGAGCATCTCTCAGCGTCCTTTCTTGTAGATACCAGCTATTTCTTCCATGCTTGTGAACCTTCCTAGAAGTGGTCCAGCATGACTTCACTTGCGCTGATTTTCACAACTACTCACCGCTTCCTTACTACAGATTCGGTGGGAGCACAGGTTTCATGAGGGGGGAGATGGATGACTGGTTAGTTTTTTTTCATTCTATGAAGTTGCCCAGTGAATCGCTGGCCTCTCGATTCCTGAATTTGGAAGGGGGTTCGTACCTGGATCTTATACGAATGAGTCTCGAAGAAACCACCTTTCCGGCCTAACAGTTGGCCCGACAAAGTCCCTATGACCCCTATAACAAGTGACTATCGTCCTAGCTACACACGCCAGCGAAGGCCCCACGTGAGAGGCTTTCTCTTCGCGAGCCGACATGCGAACGCCCTCAGGACAGATGAGTCTCTGATCTTGGGCCGCCCGACAGCCGGTAGAAGTCAGCGCTCATTATGGGACTTGCGCAAAGAAAGGTCACTGGTGACGGACTCGAGAAGAGCCATGTTGATGATAACGGAGGAGAATTCGAAGTGGGCGCTCCGAAGCAGGAAAGGTGGAATGGAGAAAAGGTACGGTGCGCAGCCGGTGAGAGATACAATATAGATGTCCCTTGGTATTCACTCTCACTGAGGCTTATACTTTCGCGTTACCTCAAGTACCTTTCGAAGATTGGTCATCGAGCGAATTGTGCCTGCCTGCCTACTCGAAACAGAATAATCAGAGGCCAGAGCAGATAAATTTGTGTACCTTGAGACTCGGGAGAGCCTCTCAGGGACATCAGTAGACAAACAGAGTGCTAGGAAATCTATTTTTCTCGAGTTGCCTATCTGATCAGCGAATTGAATAGAAGAACCTGTAGTTTATCTTTGTACATTCACCAGAGGCTCAAATAGAACGAAATATTAAACGAGAAAATAGAAGTCTGGTCGAGATGCTTTGACACGTCATCAAGCGCCCTGCACGAAGGTACAAACGAGAAACACACAACGCCAGGACCATGCAAATAACGAAAAAAACACTCATGTATCCGTGTGTATACACGTGGAAAAGGAGAGAGTGGCTTGCAGCCAGACTCGATCATACTTCGTCATTTTCTCCCTCGAGGAGGATGTAATGGAGGATATCGCTCAAGGTGAGGACTCCCTTGAGCTTGAAATGCTCGTCCACAACTACCAGACGGTGGACTCGGGATTTGCGGATGGTGTCGAAGATGGTGTCTAGTCCGTCGTTCAGGGAACAGGTGTAAATTCCGGGAAATTCCTGCAATCGAATGAGTATAAAACATGAATAAAAAGGCCCAGTTCGAAGAATATACCGGTGAACGCTTCTTTAGCACCTCTCCAACGGTCAGGCCCAGATCATCATAGGTACCACCCCGAATCAGTGCAATGACATCGACTGCTTCAAAGACGTTATACACGACACCTATTGAATCAAAAACTTAGCATTAAAGGGGATGGCTTTGCGACGAAAGGAAAAGGCCAGGGAAGAACTAAGATCAAATGCACTTACCCTCTGAATTCAAGATCGGCACACTGGAAATACTGCGCTCGACGAGAATATGAATCACATCGATGACAGGAGTGTCCATCGATGCCGTGGCGATGTTGTCGTATGTGCCCAGCAACAGCTCCCCAAGCGGACGACGCAGCTTCTGCGTATCGTTTACATTGACGGCAACGAATTTGAGGATACGGTACTGGGTAATAACGCTGAGAACGTGGGGGCGATCTGTCTGGCTGTCATTCGTGACGAGAGGGATACGGCGGGCGCGGGACTCGAGCATGCGCCGACAGGCTTCATAGAGGGGACGTTCGGGGTCAATGGAGATGGTCTCGGGTGGTGCGACGCCCAATGCCTTTTCCACCTCTACAGGGATTCACAACCGGGTCAGTTTTGAGCCGCATAGGCACCGGGGGAGACGGAGGACGAGAGGTACGCACCACGCAGGCTGTCCAGTCGGAATTGGTCAATCTGGTCGAGCGCGGCCGGGTTCTGGAAATAGTATTGAATGACGTTGATATAGTCGGAGGTGGTCAGAAGGCCGGCGAACTTGGATGCTTTGGAGTCCCACAACGGGGCTGAAACGATGCCTGTACCTCCCGATCGTTGTCCTTGCGGTCAGCGGGTGTTCTCTCATAACTCGAATGTCCGTTCCCGGGGGATGATTCGCCAACAGAATGTTGAGGGGGAGCGCGACATGCCATTCTGAATGAGAATATTTAGGCTCTCCTTGACGGAAAGTCCAGTATCGAAGATGATCAGGCGAAAACTGAGCGGGAGAACGTCGTAACTTGTGCGGACCTTGAGGAAGTTGCGAATGGCGCGCTGTTTGACGCTCCGTTAGTCACGATCTGGATACACGCCGCCGCAAACTAGGGCGTGGTTTGCGAGTCCCGGTGATCCCCTTTTTCTCCTCTGCAGTCCAACCCCAGGCTCAGATTCTGAAGGATTCTCAGCTTCCATTCGGATCACTCCGAGGTTTTGAGAGCGTCGCGAGAGATCCCTGGGGATTTGCGGATTTTGGAGGGGCGACAAAAAGCTTCGGGTGCGGGGCGGGGGGGGGAAGATTGGGAGGGGGGAATGGGGATGGGAGGACAAAGAAAGAAAAGCAAAAAGCAGACGGCCAAAACACTCACCAGGCCCTGTCGCTCTTCGACATCGATTGGTCTCTCGGGTTGGGAGGCCATTGGAGGGCGAAGGTACGAGGATGGCTGCACGAAAGGCGCGTGACCGAGAGAAGTGAAGGCCCCGGAGAGGTGAGGCCGAGTGTCTTCCGCCTTCGTCATGTCCATCGCGAGGAGGACGGGCGTAGACTGACTACTGGAGAAGTGGGGAGTGGGTCATGGAAAGCGGTCGAGCAAAATGTATCGCAGAAGTAGAAGAGGAAAGGGAGGAGGGTACAGGCGATGAAAAGAGTGGCATGTAGAGGGAAATAGACAGTAAAGTGGGAGAGCAAAACAAAATCCTGATCGACGATATCCAAGTTCATCTGAGGCTGTCTTCTTATTATTTCTGAAGCTGCCCCTCCAACACGACCAAACTGCACTCGGCAAAAGGAACGAGGGTCCATGCTGGAGTGGCGGCCCGATTTCCCAGGCCATTCAAGCCACCCAGTCATAACCTGAAAAAGAACAAGAAGCAAAATAACATAATACTGCAACTGCTAACTACCTAGAACACTCTCTTCTCACCCCGACACCGTCGAATATACATGACCGTCCGACAAAAGTTCTTGTCCTCCTCAGCCCCAAAATCAAACAGCTCATACTTCTCCAGCATGGCCCGAACCCGAGGCGAACTCGGATCAGTGCTATACTTCCCAGTTAGTATAGACACATCTCGCCCACTCTATCTTCGAAAACCAAGAATCCCTTACCTAGACCTCTTCCCCTCTTGATCACCATCCTCAAATCCCACCCGCTCCCAGATAATAATCGCCGGCCGAGCAATGTCGGCCACAATCTCCTTGACAGGCACATTAGGGCTCACCGAGAAGACGATGGACTCGTCGTCGATCTCCAGCCATGCCCGCGGGTCCTCAATCACCTCGATTCCATGCTCTTTCAAGATATCCTCATCGACCGACCGGTAGCCGGGATCTTGAGCAAAGCACACCGCGTCCTTCGCTCTGTCTCGATTAGCCAGCCATTCCCGTAGCGTCCACAGCAGCGCATGCTGGAGGTAGGATCGCGGACGGTCATCGATATGATACGAGATCGCGCCCAAGGCGAGACCCACAATCTTGGTGAACTGGTGCGTCGCTGTGTGCGTAGTGAGGATCTGGACGAGCTGCTTTGCGATGTCGCTGTTGCGCCAGGTCTGGAGATGGTCCCGGAAGGCTTGGGCGACGTCTTCTCGAGGCTGCGTGGGCCAGGGATCCACAAGTTCCTTGGTATCGGCCTTGAATTTGATCGAGGGATGTTGAATCTCAAGACTGCAGAAGGGTGGCCGCTCTTCCCTCATGCCAACCCACCAGAGATGGTGTTTCAGATGGGCGCGACAGTCGTATGAAAGCACTGGATCGAGTCTGACCACAAGATCAGCATTGGAGTCTGGAAAGCGCATTCTCGACAAGACAGAGCTGGTAAATTACAAGAGATACTCCATGCGCACCCCATCCTTATCCACCTCCTTCTTGACATCCCCCGTCTGGCACTCAAACTCAACCAATGCCCCGGTGATGTCCTTGACATAGAGCTTCTCCCCGCGACGAGGCTTGCGCTGGCACTGCTCAAAGGCAAAGCGAATCATATCCTTGGAGAAGAACGGGACTCCAGACTCGTAGAGCTGGTCAATACGCGCCTGAGCTTCTTCCATAGACTTGGGTTCATCGTGAGGCGGCTCAGCCCAACGGAAGTGGCCCATGAAGTAGTGGTTGCTCATATTCACGTCTCCCTTATTGACCTCGTAGCTTGCGATGTCATAGCTTGGGGTATCATCGGTAGCCATGTCGATTATGTTTTGCAAGGTCGTTGTAAAAGGCAGAGTGTAGAAGGTAAGGAGTGTTTGTTCTACGGTCGAGGCTGTGTTGTCAACCTTACCTGTTGGGCTCGGGCTTATGCTGGCGCCTGTGCTGGTTTGCCGCCGTACGCTGCTGCAGGACATACTCCCGCAGGCCTCCTATCACAGTCAGACCTGACTGGCCAGTGCGCAAGCGGCTACATGAAGTTTATTTGCTTTTTTACTACCTATGGATACTGTTCGCTTACTGGTGATGGGCTTGCCGCTGGGTTACCTAGCTAAGGTTGTGGAATCTCCCTTGTACTGGACAAAGTTTACGCCACAGGCCTATGACTGCCTTAAAGTTTGGATATTGACATAGAGAAGATCAAATTTTCAAAAGTACCGATTCCTCCAACGCCATCCTCGCAGCCATGCAACGCGCTAAATGCAAGGTATCACCGTCAAGCAGAGAATTAGAGAACGCAACAAGGAAAAGCATAAACATTTACTTCTCGCTGACCCGGATGTAGAATCATGAGTAGCCAGCGACATGAGGAAAATGGGACGCAGAGAAGAAAACCCAACAAAAACAAGACCAACCGCAAATTTATATCCACCTAGACTCTCCCTCAAGCTCTCAACGATGCCCATGGACCCGGAACCGGTAGATGCACGTATGGTCAGAGCCCCAATTCGACTTGATCCGGAAAGTGATCTCGTCCACTCGAAGATGGGGAATCTCGATGATGCCGTCAATGGGGAAACGCTGTATATTTTCCGTGCTAAGGACATCGTACCTCATCTTGCCGATGCGGTAGAAGTCCGGGCCCAGGGTAGGATCACCCGAGTACTCTCTCTCGGGGATGTCTTTATTTGCTATGCGCAGGGTGCTCATCACCACTAGGGGAATACTCTCCTCGGTCACAGGAACACCTGGGTCTATTTCCTTGCGCCAGGCTTCCTTTGCTTGTGTCTGCGGATCTGATTTCCAGGGAAGAAAGGACCCTCTTTCGGATGATGCCTCTGAGTCATCCGGACTTATCAACCTGGGCCTTGAGGAGGGGAAAACACCATATCGAGCCCAGACTTCAATGTCTTTGGGTGCAGCAAATGGGTCAGGGGTGGCCGTGGAGGGTATATGCTCGACGACAACCTCCTCAGGGACGATGGGGTGTTGAAGCTTAACACTCAGCTGGGAGACACCATCGCGAGGGACACTACACCAGCAGTCACCGACGTCATTCCAGGACTGCAAAGCAGTGTTCGCATCTGGCGGCTCTTGATAACCAGCATAGCCCGATAACCCAGGTACATGGAGGAAGACCCACTGACCCAAGGTCGGTTTGTGGCCAGCAGTTGGGGAGGTCATCCCCGCACGTGGATCAACGATCGCCCCCAGTCCTGGCGACAAGAAATTGATCTTTGGGACTGGCTGAACAGGCCGGCCGGGAATGGTTATGCTTGTAGTTTGCGGGGACTGAGAGACCTCTGCCCGTATTGAACTGAGTTCGCGGGACATAGACGAAACTTGAGAATTCATTCTCGTCACTTGGCTTTGTAGCCCGTAGAAGGCTGCAGAGTCGGTCATATTTGGCGAGAAGTCGACTGGATATCCGCCAAAAGGCAAGCACCACCGAATCCGGCCCACAGTTTCGCTTCGAAGATTCCGGAGACCCTGGAAAATCTCGCTCTGGTGTCGGAAGGCGTAAAAAAGGCCGAGCGGGAAAAGCAGGATAAGAATCACTCGAAGCCAATTGGTACGTCTCGCTTTCATTGTTCTTTTGTAACCGCTCTCAGAACGCTCCGATGAAATCGCAGACCAAATCTGCTGAGACAGGCTACCTTTACGGGGAAGCCCGTTGGTAGAGTCCGTTGAGCCTGTTCTAGGCTTGGATTCATATTTTTGAGGGATAATGGTCCGCACCGCCGCATCCCATACCCCGGGTGACCGTCCCGAGGCAGTCTCGGCGACTGCTTCGTCCCCTTTCGCTGGTTGGGAGAGTAGCTCCCCTTGCCCTTCTTCATCCTCTTCCAAAATTGTATCTTGGATCATCGACCAGCCCGAAGGACGTCGAGGGGGTTTCGTGATATTTTGGCCTTGACGCTCGCCACGATATTTGCTTGGTCTCGTTCGTTGCAAGTCGTCTTCATGGATGTCGCGCTCCAGATTCCACGACACCTCCGACGCATTGTCGACTGAGCTCTGTCGATCTGGTGTGCTCCGCACAATTGGATCGTTGATGTGATCGCCAGGTCGCTTAAGCGGTGACGGGTATAGCGTATCGTTTGATGAATCAGACAGCCGCCGTGGTAAAGGCGGCTCAGCAGGTGGACTGGAGTCCGTGGAGACTGTTTGTGCGACTGGTGGTGGTGGCGTGGCATCAGACCCAGCTGGTGAATGAGTAACATCACGCAGCGAATCCATAAGCTGAGCCTGATCTGGAGTGGGCTGCCGCTTATTCCTTCGGAGAACGGGCGCTGGGTTTCTGGGGGCAGTTTTTCGAATACGCGCCCCCAAAGGCTCGAGGTTACCGTTCGAAATCTTCCTTGACGGAGGGCTCTGAGATCGTTTTTCGGCCATGTCTAGGCCAGCGTTGATTCTCTTGGCTATTCGATTGGTATCCAGGGTGGGCTGCAAAGCCATTTTTCGAGGCAGACCTGTCCCTGACGTGGCGCCGTAATTCCAGGAGCTCGCAATGGGCACAGCAGGCAGAGTTGGTCCTGGGACAAAGTCCAGCAGAGTCTCAACAGCTTCGTCGTCGTCAGGATCAGTGACATAACCTTTCTGGCGGCGACGAGGGCGTTTAGTGGCCATTCTAAGCAATATTAGTTCCGATGCGCCCCAAAAGTGTGAGTTGACGATGAACAGCATGTTTGACCAAATGAAGAGACTAGCAGAAGAATTGGGGTTCAAGAGAGCGGGAGAACATGGGATGTTAGATGGAGCAAAGAACCGGCAAGCGGAATAAGCCAGGTCTGAAGGAACAAAGGATGGGGGCCCTGCTTGAATTCTCTCTAAAAACTGATCGGATCTGATGCAATTCGCGAGGGGACGCAGGATCTTTTGTTCATTTGGATCGAGGACAAGGATGGGCAGTGGCAATCATAACAAAGAAGTGACACTGACCTTTGGCTACTACGCAGTGCTGGTCGCTAGAGCAAGCAACACCGGAGAATTGATAACTTGCAGCGTGGAATATTTGCAAAAAAAAAAAAATCTAGATTCAGATATCAGTGAGAGTTTGAATCAACTTGGTCAAGTCTGATCTGTTGGAGTGGAGGTATAACCTCCACAAGGGGTCCAGATTGCACTCTGCGCATGCGGAGCCCCGAGGGATCTCAGGGATGACAGTCGAGAGGCGACAGGACACTAGTCGGCACTTACTGGTGTAGACAAATATCCGATATCAATACAACATAAAGCCGTCGTGGCGGATTTCACTGATGTCGCCAATATTCGTAGATCGCGACCCCAAACTTGCGACGGCGAGACGCGCAGAGACGCGACGGAACGTGACGGCGGCTGCTAGGCGGAAGAGGTGTGGAGCCCGCGCCAGTAGAAGAGCAAGTGTCGCACGAACTGAATGAGTTGCTTTACCGGAATGTTTCAGACTTCAAATGGTTGCGATCGTAGCAATATAGCGGGCAGGCGCGAAGGAGACGTGAAGTGAAGAAGAGAAGAAGAGTTGGAGTGGAGCGGCGATCGAGTCGAGTGGGGAGTTGCAAGGAAGAATCTCAGGCGGCCTCGAGGCGACAAAGTTGGACCAAGTGTGACTTTTGAACCCTTCTGTTTCATGTCTTTGTTCACCTTCAGGAGATTGCTCTCCTGCTTGATTATTTCATTTCTTTGATCTGCACGCTCAGGTGGTTGGTCCTGCGTGCTATTTTGGGGTTTCTTTGTGACTTTGTAAGGCATATGGGGCCAACCTGTTTCATCTCTACAGGACGAACTCGAACATCGAGTCCTGGTGAAAGAAACACAAGAGCCGCAAGAATTGTTTTAGGTTGAAATTTGCTTAGTTGCAGGAATGATTCTTTATATAGAACAAGAGCGATTGATATCATAGGCTTGCCACTCTGCGCCAGCTTGCTACATCCAGACCCTCTGTAGATATGGGGATGAAATACTATACAACGGGCGTGGAGGACAAAGGGAAGAGAGGAGCAAGGGCGGCTTTCAGGCAAGTAAACACAAAGGGTGGAAGGGAGAGTGCGAGAAGGAGGTTCTATAATCACAGATTCGCTTCTTTAACAAGTCCAAGCGGCCATGGTACCATCCTTGCGCCCCTCGACAAGGTAGCCATCCTTCAGGCGCACCCGCTCAACGGTCGCCGGGATCGGTCCTTCGTCGTCGATGCCAACGCCAGCGCCACAGTCCCAGTGATGGCCGTCGGCCTTATCGTAGACCTTGACCACATTGTCGCCGGCGGCGGCAACAATACGCTTGGAGTCAAACATCATGCTGGTGATCGGCTTGTCGTAGGCGTAGGCATCGTATATGGATCCAGTTCGGAGATCCCAAATCTGGTTTCAACAGTTAGAGAGAGTAGCTTTATTTGGAGGACTATTCACGGAAACACTAACCCGAATACTGCGGTCCAGACTGCCCGTCACCAAATGCACGTCG
Organism: Penicillium sp. PG106-07D; assembly: GCA_037042255.1. Lineage (NCBI taxonomy): Eukaryota > Fungi > Ascomycota > Eurotiomycetes > Eurotiales > Aspergillaceae > Penicillium > Penicillium sp. PG106-07D. Next base: position 11,954 of record JAXQJV010000672.1, read on the forward strand.
TCGAACTGCAGGCAGGTGACGGGCCCGGTGTGGCCTACTAGACTGCGATGCACCTGGCCACTACGTAGATCCCACAGGCGGACCATACCGTCTGCAGTACCACAGGCCAAGGCTGCATCGAAGCATTGCACGGCTCCGACAAAGTCAGCCGACGCATCTGGTAGACGGCCAGATGGACGCCAATTGCCATCTCCGGGCATCGACGACGATGACTGGGTTGCTGCCCATAAAATGTCTAGAGTTTGAACGCAGCGGCCTTTGACGAGATCCCACTGTCGCAGAGTCTTGTCTGCAGACCCGGAGATAAGCGTATCGCCCTTGAAGTGCAACGCGGTGACTTCGTCGACGTGTGCTTCGAGTGAAAAGACATGGCAATCGTCCAGGTTCGAAGAAGGCGGTACTGGCGAAGAGTGTTCATGTGCTTCCTCATCTAGTCCATCACGCTCATGCTTGTTCAATCGGTTGTCGCGACTGACGGGTCGAGCGCGACTCAGATCCCAAAGTCGGACGGACGCATCCATCGATCCTGTCGCAACGATGTTATCTTCCACTTGCAGGGCGCGAACTGAGGCATGATGTCCCTCCAACAGTCCCGAGCATCGGCCAACGTTCATATCCCACACCCGCACAGTATCGTCCAATGCTGCGCTGACCATAGTGCCAAAGGGGAAGTCAAAATCGATTGCGGTGACCATATCAGTATGGGCTTCTATTTCCTTGATTAAAGATCCAGGTGCAAAATGTTCGTGAAGAATAGGCATGGACCGTTTACGGATCGATCGGTGTCGTAAGCTTCGGGGGGATGGGTTCGGCAGTTTCTCATATATCGACTCCGACATGAAAGAAGCTTCCATGGCAGGGTCATTGGGCGATGCACCCGTTTCGTCCTGAATTGTGGAGGATGTGGGTGTTTCGACGGCAGATGCTTCAGGGGTCGCTTCTTCCTGGATATCCTCCAACTTATTATCGAGTTCCGTGACTGTCAAACTCATGTTAGAAGGCGTGTTCTGGTCCTCTCTCGCTTGTGGACTACGAGTCAAAGACTCAACTTACTTTCTACTTCCATGGCCGCTTCATCCATTTCCAATCCGGCTAGTCGATCAAGCACGATCTGGCGCATTTTGTGCAAATTGGCGATCTTGTTATCAATCTCGTGGATTTCGGCGCTGCACATGTTCTTTCGGATGCCCATGAGGTCCAACCGGCGACCCAGCGCTTTTCGTTCCTCCCTCAATGCCGCAGGGCCCGCGGTCAAAGCTCCACCCTTCTCACTGTCCTCCAACGCCTTTTGGGCCTTGGATCGGCGTCTCCTGTGCTTCTTATGTCCAGGTTCATCTTCGGGAAGGGTCGCCTGGAAGCCCTGGAAGAGGGAGTAGGAGCTGTTATCTTCGGGTATGTTGGCGAGAAGGTCATCCGGGAGGGAGGAAAGAGCGCGCGATTGGATCTCTGAAGTCGACAGCTTCGATCGGACTAGGTCGGTCGGGGTGGTCTTGGTGAGGGAAAAGACCTTCCGCTGCGCCGCCGGCCGGCGCAGCTCGCGGTGGATGTCGGACATTGCATTGTGATAGTGATTGCCATGAGACTGGTCACCTGGTCCAATCAAGTGACCTGCTGTTGATGTAACTTTTCGCCCAAAAGCCTCGAGGTGTCGGGTCTATCATGGAGAGCCAAACCGGTCAGCCGGCGCGATGCCGAGGGAGGGATTCGCAGTGTGCCGCGAAACAAGGGAAAAAACTAGCCTACCGTTAGACCGGTGCCCAGCAGGCCTTCGCCCTCGACAATATCTGAGAGACCAGAGGGCGATTCATCGCGGCGGTGGTTCTCCATGCCCGGAGATTGTCTTGTGGGGGCTCTCAATCAAGACCCATGCGCGGTTGATGAGGTGGATGGTTAGCGGCGGGAGTTGCAACGGGAGAGATAGTCAATCGTCATGTGTCCACGCGATGATTTACCGCGTTCCTAGGGTACGCCCTTTGTACCTTCTTTGCACGGGACTTTCTCAGGCTGAAACCAGGACTTTGGTCAAAGAGTCTGCTCCAAATATAATCCTTTCTGCAGCGGATACAAGCACCCTCCATCGGCCTGTACTTCGGCTGGATGGTAGCTGTACCTGTTGAGTACGGACGATGCTCATGCTGAGCTTGGTACAGACCGAGTACCGAAGACCCGATAAAGGCGCGACAAGCACCATGACAAGGCTCACGGCTTCAATTATGCGGTTCATGGATACGTGCATTGCTTGAATAGTAATTCCGACTCGTTATATCCTTCACAAACAAGCGACATGCTCTATGACTCGATCTATTTGTCTCATGTCACACGAACAAACCCGCAGCGCAGCCAGCGCTAGAGCTCCGAAGAATGGACTCCGACTTCGCAGGCCCCGTCGGAGACTTCCTCTTCTTCAACTTCACCACACCTCGAGCAATGGACGCTGCGATCGACCTGTCTGATGCCTCCAAGGCATTGGACCTTGCCAATATCCGTTTCCAGCTAATGTGAGTCTTGTCCACCTGTTGTACATGTCGCCGACCTCTTGACGGCTTCTTCTACTGCGTGAGCTATTGCTTCAGCTTCTTCCCCGCGCCCCGCCCTAACAGAGCAAGCCACCAAAAGCTTCCAGCACCAGCACCGCACTCTTTCTTCGAGGAATTGCTGCTAATATCATAATTCTAGCCGTCTGGAGGACACAATTACCTTCCACTTGATTGAACGAGTCCAATTCCCTCTCAACAAGACCATCTATGTTCCCGGCGGCGTCAAGATCCCCAACAGCGGGCACAGTCTGATGGACTACATGCTTCGCGAGCAGGAACGATTGCAATCCCGTGTGCGCCGCTACCAGTCGCCCGACGAGTACCCCTTCTTCCCCGATGTACTTGAGGATCCGATCCTACAGCCGCTGTCCTACCCGCACATTCTTCACGAAAACGACGTCAACGTCAACGACACTATTAAGGAGCGATATATACAGGAAATTCTTCCTGCAGTCTGCCCGCAATTCGGTCGAGAGGACCGCGGCGAGACGCAGGAGAACTACGGGTCTGCTGCAACGTGCGATGTGGCCTGCTTGCAGGCGCTTTCGCGTCGCATTCACTTTGGCAAGTTTGTGGCCGAGTCCAAGTTCCAGAAGGACCCTGAGACCTTTGTGCGCTTGATCCGTGCTGGGGACCGTGAGGGCATTGACGCCGCCATCACCAATGCTCAGGTTGAGAAGAAGGTGTTGGAGCGTCTGGGTCTCAAGGCGAAAACTTATGGTACCGATCCTGCTTTCCCGGATGAGCAGGGCTCGAAGATCAATGTTGACGCTGTGGTGGCCATGTATAAGGTGAGGATTACCGGATAGATCGGGAATCTGACTTACAGTTCGCTAATTTTCTTTCTCAACAGGAATGCGTGATCCCCTTGACCAAGGTTGTCGAAGTTGAATACCTCATGCAGCGCCTGAAAGGCACCCAATGGGAGTGAAGAGAGATTGTTATGAAGTTATGATCTTTTTTCATTTTTCACCTCTATACACCATGACCGCCGACTGGCGTGCGCGCCAGAAGGGGATACTGAAG